>PVIU01000871.1:0-179837 GCA_004026605.1 Ondatra zibethicus
TCTACCCCTGAGCCACATCCCAGCCCCTCACTGGGGGATTCTAGGTGGGGGTTCTACCCCTGAGCCACACCCCAGCCCTCACTGGGGGATTCTAGGTGGGGGTTCTACCCCTGAGCCACACCCCAGCCCTCACTGGGGGATTCTAGGTGGGGGTTCTACCCCTGAGCCACACCCCAGCCCTCACTGGGGGATTCTAGGCAGGGGCTCTACCCCTGAGCCACACCCCAGCCCCTCACTGGGGGATCCTAGGCAGGGGCTCTACCCCTGAGCCACACTGCCAGTCTTTGATATTTTTTAAGTTCGGTTTCATTTGCTCAGATTGAGTTGAAAGTCTCCATCTTCCTGTCTCCACCTCCTGAGAGGTATAATTATAATTATAGCCATGTGTCATCATGCTTGCATAATTTTTCCCTTTCTTTCATTAAACTAGATTATCATAGATATGTGTCACAACAAGCTAGTAACTGTTAGAGGGGGAGTTTGTACGCTCCATCAGCTGGTCTGTGTCTCTGCTCCCCACCCCAGCCAGTCCTGTCCTTCTCTGCCAAAGCCAGCAGAGCCTTCAAAAATGTGGATGGAGTCCTATATAGTGGTGAGCATCTTTAATCCTAGCACCCAGGAGGCAGAGGCATGTGGATCTGTGTAAATCTGAGGCCAGTCTGGTCTACAGAGCATGTTCCAGGCCAGCTGTGGCTACACAGTGAGATACTCTATCAAAAAAAGAAAAAATAAAAAAAGGATATGGATGAATTTTTTATTTATTTGCTTGTTTTTCAAGGCAGAGTTTCTCTGTGACTTTGGAGACTGTCCTGGAACTCTCTCTGTAGACAAGGCTGGCCTTGAACTTACAGAGATCTGCCCTTCTCTGCCTCCTGAGAGCTGGAATTAAAGGCTTGCGCCACCACCACCCAACTAGAATGTGGGTGAATTAGAACACCACTGAGAGTTTATCCTGTGGTTTTGGCTGTCAATAAGTGGGCAGGATAGGACCAAGCTCAATTCTGGCCTGCTTCCTCAACAGGACACTGAGGGCTTATACCAGGGGAGACAGAGGTAAGACAGTCCCACAGTCGTACTCAGCTTAGGAAAGAGACAGAAACATAAACTGGCTCCTGGCTCCTGCCATCTCACGGCCAGGAGGGAAGAACTATAAGAGTAAATGTACATGCAGACCACAGAAGGCGTGGCTCAGGGGTAGAGCCCCTGCATAGAACCCTCCAGTGAGGGGCTGGGGTGTGGCTCAGTGGTAGAGCCCCTGCCTAGAATCCCCCAGTGAGGGGCTGGGGTGTGGCTCAGTGGTAGAGCCCCTGCCTAGAATCCCCCAGTGAGGGGCTGGGGTGTGGCTCAGTGGTAGAGCCCCTGCCTAGAATCCCCCAGTGAGGGCTGGGGTGTGGCTCAGTGGTAGAGCCCCTGCCTAGAATCCCCCAGTGAGGGCTGCGGTGTGGCTCAGGGGTACAGTGCCTGCCTAGGGTATATGAAGCTCTTGATTCCGTCTAGCACCATATCATTAACATCTTGTTCTCTGAAGGCACATGGCATCTGTCTCTCATCCCAGCTCTTGAGGTGGAAGCATGGGCATCAGGGTCATGGGTTTAGGGGAGCTGGCTCAGTTTTAGGAAGAACATGAAGGCTGGAGTTTGAGTCCCCAACACCCAAGTAAGAAACTGAGCATGACTGCATGTGTCTGAACACCAGAGGAGGGTGTCTAATGTAGTGGTATTTCATACGTATTTTAATAAATAGTGCTTGCCTGAAGATCAGAGAGTAAACAGCCGCACTGCTCAGCCTTACAGACCAGGCAGGTACGCACACCTTTAATCCCAGCAGCCACACTAACTTGCCATAGAAATATGACAATAGTGGTTCATGCCTTTAATCACAGCCCTAGAGAGGAACTTAAGATGGGAGGAGACAGTTCTCACACAGTCTCATTCTGAGAATCCTGGAGGCAGGATCGCCATTTCAGACTAAAACAGAGGTAAGAGCCAGTGGCTGGCAGTTTGTCTTTTCTGACCTCAAAGTTGAACCCCAGTTTTTTCTCTCTCTCTCTCTCTTTCTTTCTCTCTCTCTCTCTCTCTCTCTCTCTCTAATCGTGCTACAGTTGAAGACAGACAGATCCCACTAGTGGAATGGAGGCTTCCAGTTCAGTGAGAGACCCTGTCTTTGACGGGTTTTTGGTTTTTTGGTCTTTGGTTTTTCAAGACAGGGTTTCTCTGTGTAGCCCTCTGAGCTCGTTTGGTAGACCAGGCTGGCCTCAAACTCACAAAGATCCGCCTGCCTCTGCCATCCAGGTGCTGGGATCAAAGATGCACACCACCACTGTGTGGTCCAGAAAGACAGTAGATGCCTGGCATCTTCCTGCACCCCAACATATGCATGTACAGATGCTTGCACACACACACACACACACACACACACACACACACACACAGAAATAAAGAATTCCAGTCCAGCCTAACCTGGGCTACAAAAGATTCTGCAGCAAAGTCAACTAAAAGACAGATCTCAGACCGCCTTACTGTGTGACCCAGAGCAAGTCACTGAGCCTCTCTGTTTGATCAGACATAACACAAGGATAATAATACTCGCCTCACAACACCAGTGTGGGGAGTCACATGGATAATCTATATTGGAAGGAACCCTGGGGCAGGGACACAGAGACAGTGGTGGGTGGGTGGCAAAAAAGATGACTTGCCAGGTGCCTCCAGTGAGCAGGAAGATGAGGATGGCATTTTTGGTGACCTGAACAAATGCAATGGACCCGGCTAAATATGCTCCTGTGTTCATTCATTCATTCACTCATTCAATGAGCATTTCCTGAATCTAATTCTAGGCCAGACCCCTCAGGGTCTGTAACTCAGACATAAATAACAAACACTCCCAGTGGGTTGATGAGAAGGACACCCTCATCAACCTCAGGACCCTCAGAGATGGTCCCTCATTTCTGAGAGTTGTTGTCTCAATGGTCCCTAAAGTTCCCCTGGGGCCTCTGCTAAAAAATGCTTTCTCCCCTCGCCCTCCCCAGGTCTCACCTCTGTGCTAGCCCAGGCATGTGTGCCTGTGTTTCCCTTTGCAACCCACGGGTGCAGTGAAGATTCTCCAGGAATCCTCACATTTGCTTCTCCCTTTTTCTTTTTAATGAACAAAAACCAATAATATGAAGTTTCAGAGGCTGGAGAGATGGCTCAGCAATTAGAGCACTGGCTGCTCTTCCAGAGGACCTGGCTTGAATTCCCAACACCCGCATGGCAGCTCATGAGCAGCTGGAATTCCAGTTCCAGGGGTTCAAAGTCTGGCCTCTAAGGGCACCGGACATACTTGGTGCACAGATACACGTGTAGGCAACGCACCTTCAATCCCAGCACTCTGAAGGCAGAGGCAGGCGGATCTCTGTGAACTCAAGGCCAGCCTAATCTACACAGTGAGTGAGTTCAAAGCCAGCCTGGTCTACACAGTGAGTTCTAGGCCAGCCTGGTCTACACAGTGAGTTCTAGACCAGCCTGATCTACACAGTGAGTTCTAGGACAGCCTGGTCTACACAGTGAGTTCTAGGACAGCCAGGGCTACACAGAGAGACCCTGTCTTGAAAGAAGAAGGGCTGAGGCTGTAGGTTGGTAGAGAGTTTGCTAACCTACATGAAGCTCTGAACTGTCTTCCCAGAATCACCTACACACAACATAGAGACACATGCCTATAATCCTAGCACTTAGGAGGTAGAAGTAAGAGGATCAGAAGTTCAAGGTTGGTTTGAGGATGTGGCTCAGTTGGTAGAGTGCTTGCCCAGCATGTACAGGGTCCTGGGTTCCATCTCTGGGTTCCAACACCACATAAAATGACTGTGGTGGTGGCATTTAGCCGGGCAGTGGTGATGCACGCCTTTAATCCCAACATTCATGAGGCAGAGGCAGGCAGATCTCTGTGAGTTCGAGGCCAATCTGGTCTACAAGAGCTAGTTTTGGGCTGGAGAGATGGCTCAGTGGTTAAGAGCATTGACTGCTCTTCCAGAGGTCCTGAGTTCAATTCCCAGAAACCATATGGTAGCTCACAACCACCGGTAATAAGATCTAGTGCCAACTTCTTCTGCAGGGACACATGCAAGCAGACAATTGTATACATAATAAATAAATAAATTTTTTTAAAAAAAGAGCTAGTTTCAGGACATCTAAGGCTGTTACATAGAGAAATCCTGTCTCAGAAAACAAAACAAAACAAAACAAAACAAAAAAACCCAGATTGAAATGATTGTGGCTGTGCACATTTGTAATGCCAGGATTCAGGACCCTGAAGGCACAGGCAGGAGGATCAGAGGCTCAAGGTCAATCCTTGGCTACTTAGAGAGTTTGAGGTGAGCCTGAGCTACATGAGTCCCTATGCCAAAACAAAGCTCAGTCACAGTGGTCCCCCCTCACTGATAGAGAACATCGGGGAGCACCTCAGTGATGAGGAGGGGACGAACTGGGAGCAGACGTGACCCTGGGGAGAAGGTGAAGGAGTGAAGACAGTGACACACAGGCCCCAGTCGTCGCTTTGAGAGGAGGCAACTGGTTTGCTGATGTCCTTCACAACACCGTGTGGCCCCTCACCCCTATCTGGCATTCTCCTCCACCATGACCGTGGTCACATAGGATAGCCAGGCACACATCACTGACTGCTCGCTGTGTGTGCTATGCTAGGTGCCAAGGTGTGGCCATGAAGAAGACAGAGTCCTTGCCCTCTGAGCTGTTGGCAGAGGGAGAGATGCCACAGAAGAAATCAGACGTGAGGTCTACCAAAGAAAACAAGGCAGGTGGGGCCAGATTATAAATGGCAGTTCAGACTGGGATAGTATCATTTGGACAGCTGCCCAAAGGCACTGAAGAGTCAGAACTTTCCTGGCAAAGTTCACAAGCTCAAAGGCCCTGAGGCAGAAGATGGGTTTCAAGAACAGCAAGAAAGCAAGTGGTGGACATAGAGAGATGGCTCAAAGGTTAAAAGCACTGGTTGCTCTTCCAAAGGACCGAGGTTCAATTCCCAGCACCCACATGGCAGCTCACAACTATAATCTATGTCTATAATCAGGTTCCAGGGGATCCGACACCCTCACACAGACTTACACAGACCTACATGTAGGCAAAACCCCAATGTACATAAGATACAAATAAAAAGGCAGACAGCTCATGTGGGGCTCACAAAGATGATGGCATTCCTCCTTATGTGGGAAAGGGCCCCGTGTAGCCTAGGTTAGCCTTGAACTTGTTTTTTAGCCCAGGTTGGCCTTGAACTCTTGATCCTCTGGTCTCTATATTTTTAGTATTGATATTACAGTCATGTTCCACAGTGCCTGGCTTTTCTTCTTTCTTCTCCTTCTTTTTTTTTTTTTTTTTTTGGTGTTGCTTGTATATGCGTGGATGGGCATGTGTTCGTACGTAGCATGTATGTACCAGTGTGTATGCATGTGTGTGTGAGTGCATGTGGAGGCCACACGTTGAGGTTGGGTTTCTTCACCGATCTCCATCTGATTGTTTTTTCTTTCTTGGGTGGGGGTATGGCATGGGGGGGGGGACTCAAGTGTCAAAGCACGCATGTGGATACCAGAGAACAACTTCCCAAAGCAGGGGTTCCAGAACTGAACATGGGCCATCCTGGGCCATCTTGCTGGCCCCCTCTGCCTTATATTTGAAGGCAGGTCTCTCACTGAGCCTGGAGCTTGCCAATTCAACTAGACTAGTTAGTTTTAGAGAGCTCCCTGTCTCTGTCTCCCCAGCCCTGAGACTGTAGGCATGCACCCTCACTGTCAGCTTCTTATTTGGGGTCTGGGATCTGAACTCAGGCCCTCACACTTAACACAACCAGTGCTTTACCATCCGAGCGATCTCCCTGGCCTGTGGGGAGTGTTTCTCTGTGTGAGGAAATGACAGCCCCCTCAGTGTGCGGTTCCTTTGCCCCCAAAACTAGTTTCCTTGCCTCTTGTCCCATATACTCTATGGGATGTCTGATTCACATAACTCCACAGCTCCCGAAACCTTTGATAAACCCCCCAAACTCCTAGCAGGGCTTAATCAAGGCCCACCTTGCCAGACCAGGAGACCCCTTCTGAGACAGCAAGGGGGTTGACTTATCTCTGTCTGACCTCCAGAGAGGCCTCAGGAAACTATGAAGACAGTAGTAGCTAGAGGGCATCCGAACTCAACCTCCATCCCCTGGCAAGTCTCCATTTGAGGGCAATTGCCACTGGGTCAACTCTTGTTGGTGGTCAAAAGATGGGGCCTGTCGCAAGGAAAGGAATCACCAGCACTGTCTGAGAGGCCTTCACTGGGGCTCCCTGCACAGACCGGGATGGCAGGAGGGGTTGAGGCTAGGAAACTGCTGACCAGATTTTCTTTCTGAGTGCCCCCAATCCTAGCCCTCCTCCTCCCTATGTCCTGAGCCGACCCTGCAGAGCTCAGCCCCTGGATCATACAGTCTAGACCCCCCTCAAACTCTTCTGCAGCTCTCCAACATGCCAATGCAAATCTGAACCCCTTTATGGCTATGGGAAGCCTCCTCCATCCTTCCGTGCAGTGACCTTGGCTTTTCTGCAGCTGGTGGGACATTTCACACTTGTCTGCCATTCCACACCTGCCCTACCCACCTGTCCCCAGGGTGCCTCCCTAATGAGGTCTCCCGCAGTCTCCTTCCATGGTGCCTGATGTGTCTCATGTATCTGGTCACAGTCCCCAAACCTGGACCACAGCTGGAGGACCCCATGATCCACCTAGGGACATACCCAGAGGAGATTCCTAGGAACAGACATAGAGGGTGTCTCATCTGATCCTGGGGTATTTATGGCTGTGTGGCTTTGGTGCCTTTTCAGAGAATGTGTGTGTGTGTGTGTGTGTGTGTGTGTGTGTGTGTGTGTGTGTGTGTGTGGTGTCCAACACTTGGCTTAAACAGTCTTTCCAGCATTTCTCAGCCTGTGGGTCTCAACCCCTTTGCGGGTCAAATGACTTTTCACAGGGGTCACCTAAGACCATCAGAAAACACAGATATCTACATTACGATTGACAACAGCAAAATTACAGCTATGAAGGAGCAATGAAAATAATTTTATATTTGGGGCTCACCACAACATGAGGAACTGTATGAAAAGGTGGTGGCATTAGAGAGGTTGAGAACCATCCCTCCAAGGTGTTACACTTGACCTTCTCCCAGAAGGTCCTCCCACAGAGGGCTCTCCAGGTTCCTCTCCTTCCCCAGATGTGATCACGACTTACAGCTACCTCTCTACTGTGGGTCCATCTGGGCTGGGCTGTGGGCACAGGTATTGCTCTGTATGCCAGCTTTCATTTCCTCCAGGATGTAGGAGGAGGCCTGGCTTACACAGGCACTCAGGACGTGTGCAACAGCAAATTAACTCCAGAAACGCTTCCAGGTTTAAGCATCTACCCAATTTCATTTCCATGTGACAGGATGAGGAAGAAGCTAGGCTGGGTGATCTGTGTCCTGTTTCGTCACCACAGGTGGCTTCACCGTGTTTCTGAACTGGCCAGTGTGCACGCACAGGCAGAACTGTCACCGTGTTTCAGCAGCTGTCTTCATACAATCTCTGTGGAGAAAACATCCATGGGAGGAGCATGCGGGAGCAACTTTGGCATTTGTCCTGTCTACTTGCCTGCATAGACATCTGGGCTGTCGTAGCCTTGCTTCCAAATCCTGTGTGTCCATTTCAGCATCTCTGTAGACATCTACGCAGGTGTCTGTGTGGATTGGCTGCCTTAGGACTTACTCATAGTGCTTAGGTCTTACTCATTTTCTGAGGGACTCTCTGATGAAAAGCACCAGTACCTGGGTCAGGGCCTGTGGCTACATGTGCTTGCTACATTGGTTTCCGGTTTTCTTTTTTCTTTCTCTTTTTCTTTTCTTTTCTTTTTTCTTTCTCTTTTTCTTTTCTTTTCTTTTTTTTCTTTTTTTCTTTTTTTGGAGGGGTTTGCTTTTTAGGATTTTGGTTTTTTGTGAGACAGGGTCTCACATAGTCCTGGCTGGCCTTGAACTCTCTAGGTAGCCAAGGATGACCTTGAACTCCTGAGCCTTGTACCTCTACCTCCTGAGTGCTAGAATTATAAACATGAGCCACTGAGCCTGTTTTCCGTGGTACTGGGGATCAAACACAGGGCCTTGTCCACGTTAGGCAAGCACTCCATTGACTGAACTACATCCCCAAGCCTGCCATTTGTTCTAGAATCTAGGTGTCTCTATTTCAGAACCCATGCCTACATCTGGATGTGTATTTGTGTATGCGTTCAAAACTTATGTGGCCCCTCTAGTTAAGAGTGTGTGTGTATATATATATATATAAATACACTCACTATGTGTGTGTGCGTGTGCGCGCCCGTGCGCTACAGGCATGTAGAAACTCTGTGCCTTTCTTCCTCCAGCTGCTGCCGTCTTCCCAGTATGGATGAAGCACCTCCTCTCTGTCTTGCTCACACACACCCATGCTCACATGCACTGTGTGGATGGGGAGGGGGCCCCGGTGTCAGCAAGCTCCCGTGTCACAAGGTTAATTTCTCTGCAGCCAGGCAGGCTGGGCCCTGAGGGGAGTGGTGGGGGAGGGGCTGGTCCCCACAGCCCCTCTGATAAATATGTATTTGGGGCTGCTGTGCTCAAAGGTCATGGAGGGGGGAGGAGGGGAATGGTCTGCACTGTGCCGGGTACTGGATCCCAGCCGAGCCCAGTGTGGCTTGCATGACCTCCCTACAGAGGGATGAGAAGATTCAGGGAGATGCCCCCTTCATCCTAGTCTGCTCCACCCCACCCATGGCCATACCTAGAGGGAGATAGCTGTAGACATAGATATTCAAACTCTGAAGCAGGAAAGCATACAAGCCCACCTACCACCTACCTCCTGCTATCCAGAGACAGAGACAAGCAGATGCACAAAGCCAGCCTCGTGGGCCACCAAACGCATGGTGAGTTGAGGGTACGGAGCCAGGTTCATTCTTTCCCCCAACCCTAACCTCCACACCAATGCAATCTATGTAATGCCCAAACTATACATAAACATTTGTATAAGCACACGCAATATACAGTGAGAAACGTCCCTCCACACTCGATACACAGACACAAAGATGGCCCGGTTTCCAACCAAAATGTCCCTGGGCACTTTGTAGGTGGGTTAGGCATACATGCAAGGATACACACCAAGGGGGCCGAAGACACAAAGTTCTACGTAGGTAGATGCACACGACAACTGCCGAGAAGTGTGTGAACATCCATGTGAACAAACAAGCATCCTCGCACATACAAAGACTCCAAGACACCTACGTCTGGCGGGATGCAGACTACATGGTGGAGCCAGGTCAGAGAACCCACCCTGCGGCACCAAAGCCTGCCCTGGCCCTTTCTCCACTGAGGTGAGGGAGGCTGCCTGGTCTCTGGTCTATGCCCACCTCCCCCCAGGCAAGCCTCAGCCAAATGCGCCATCATTTGTCCAGCCCTGAGTCACATCAATTGCAGAGCCTCCCCTCCTCGCTGACCAGCCATCTCGGCCATCAGCGGCCTCGGCCATTAGCTGCCTCCTGCTTTTGGCCTGCATTTGTTGAATCTCCCTTACCTGGCAGAACCATCCGGACCATCGGAGCCCTTTCGGGGTCTGCCTGACTCTTGCCTCAAGGGAATCCAGTGTACCCTGTTGTGTGACCCTCGGCCCATGCCTCAGGGCGATCCCCCTCCTCAGCACACTGTTCAGGCTGTCATCCTTCAATGACCGCTAGCCACAGTGGTTCTGGTGTGTGTGTGTGTGTGTGTGTGTGAATCAGCTTAGAGGTATGTGTGTATGGGTGATAGGATGGCTACTGCTGTGTTTTCACTCAAAAGGAGTGTGTGTGTGTATGTGTGCGTGTGAGAGAGAGAGAGAGAGACAGAGAGACAGAGAGAAATAGAAGGTTAGGATGTCAGCAATTGTAAGTTAAAAGTCAAAGGGTGCATATGTGTGTGGTTTTGCATATGGGAAGAAGAATGGAAGAAGCTATACTTTATGTGTGAATGTATGAATCTGCCTGTGTGCATGTGTGTGTACACACGCATGCTTTAGTTGCAGGGGTGGTCTGGTACATCGGTCTGCACTTGATGAGGGGACTGTGAGGGCCTCTCTGTCTTAGGAATGGAGGGGCAGTGCAGCATAGATGTCGGCTTCTTGAGAGGTTATGGACAAGTGGAGTCTGTCTCTGAGACTCTGTTGCCTGTGTTTGTGAAAGTGACAGATGCTGCCTCCCTGGCCTCACTGCGGCGGATTAAGTCCATGAATGCCACATGAGTCCACACCCAGGGTGGGGGAGGGTCCCTGGCCTAGTCTGATGCCTGTGTGGGCCACAGCCCTGCTTGGTACAGGATCCTGGGGTCAAGGCTAAAGTACTCTGCCTCCTTGTTCATTTCTGGAAGTGGTGTTCTGAACGGACACCAGGACGATTGCTCCTGTTGGTATACACACAGGGGCATTCTCCTGTTCACACATGACACTTTCTGAGTATCCAAGGAATATTGTTGTAAGCCACACACATGCATGCGTGCGTGCATGCGTGCGTGCGTGCGTGTGTGTGTGTGATTGCTCATGATGCTCCACTGCCAGCCAAATTAAACTTATCAGAGCGTCTTTCAGGTCTCCACAGAAGAGGCTTTGCCATATGAAACCAAACTCAGGTAGGTCCCAAGAACAAGCCTGCAGCGTGAGATGCTTCCTCCCCATCTCCCATGGCCATCCTGATGCCCTCCCATGCTCTTCCTTCCCAATGCACAAGCGTCCCCAACGCCCCCATCTGCTAGTTGGACCCCATTTGTCCTCCTTCCTCTCTTGTATTCACTCAGGCACCACACACTGGAACCTAGTGTGGGGCCAGGACAGGTTCTGTTCGAGTCAGCAGTTGGTGCCTAACCATTATTTTTAGGCCAAGAATAATCGTGCTACTATTCTAATTACCTGGGGGAGCTCACTAGGCTTCATTCACACACTGATTTTTGCCACCCAAATACCTATTGAAGGCAAAGCCTTTGTGAGGTGGGTACCTCCAGCCTCCTGTCAGAGCTGGGGAAACTGCCTGCCCAAAGGATCTAGTAAAGACGGGGAAATGAGTGAGCGGCGAGAAAAGGAAGGCATATTTGCTTCCCAACACCACCACTTGCTCCTGAGAAAGTGGTCCTGGGCTCAGGAGGCAGGATCCGAGGACCCAGAAACTCCTCTGTACACTGTCCCATCGAGCAGCTTCAACCCACTCACTTCCAGCTTCCCTCCCACAATGGAAAGCCAGACTCAGGTCTTCCAGCCCTCACGGAGTCACATAAGGCATCCATCCACCTGACAGGTCCTTGAAGACAGGTCTGTGGTCTCTCGGGGCAGGGAGGAAGTGGGAAGGGTCCAAGGCAGCAAAGGGAATGGTAGTGGGACAGCTGAGAAGGACCGGGAGAGATGCTTACGGACAAAAGCCCTTGACTCTGGCCCCAGCTCTGGGACTTATGGACTAGGCTAATAATATGAATACCCCACTCTTCATCTGTAAGAGAGGTTACCTGCCAGGACTTCCATGAGAACAGGGTGAGGACCCACTGTTATTATTATTACTAATATTAATATATGGGAAAGAAACCAAAGAAAACGCAGTAAGTGGCACGTTTAGAAGAAAGGACAGAGACACTTAAGGAATCCCCCCCCCCATCCGTCATCGCTTCTAACGATTCTCCGATTCTCCTTACCCGGGTTTCTCAACCACTTCTATCCTGATAAATCCTGGAAATTAACCGGCACATGCTGGAGAGGAAACCTGATCCCTGGCACCTAGCACCATCCGGCCGGCTCTTGGCATGGACATCTGTCACTTGCCTCCAGTGGGTCATCCCCCCCATTATCATTGTGCACTAGGGCCACAAAAAGCCCTACCCAATGGGGTGCAAAGGGGACAACCCCCAGACTAATTGTTATTTTCATGAGTGAAGGGGCTTCTCCCCATAGGCCCTGAATGTAAGGAGGGAGTGTCTACGAACCAGGTAGGAGGCAGCCCAGACTGGTCACTGAAAAAAATCTCACTCACACGATAATATCTGGGGTGTGTAGACTAACAGCTTCTCCTGAACACACAATCTGGGTACAGGCGTGTACACAAATGCACACAAAAGCACACTCAGTGTGGCTGAGTCCTTTCCCACCGCGATACATTGAACACTCCACTTTCCCTATGAAGACTGACGTACAGTGAGGCTGCCAATGTCCCCAAGGACAGCCCAGCAATGTGCCAGAGGGATGGTCAACAGCATCCCGAAAACCAGGGGTCTAGGTGTCTCCAATGTGCATGGCTGGGTCTCTGTCCAGCATTACTTACAAATCAGGAAGTAGACAGAATCTCCTTACCAACAACTAAAGATGCTGTCTGAGGCCCTGATCCATTTCCTTCCTTTCAGTCCACCGGACACAGTCCCTACCCATGAGAGTACTTTGTTACTATGGAGGGGCCAAGGAAGGCTTTTCGGGGGAGGGCAACTATGGGAGGGTAGATATTTCTTTTTCTTGAACCCAGTTTAAAAGATGCTGTGCAAGCATGCTGTCAAAGCCACCCGGATACCCGCCACTTCCGTGAGCAAGACATCCCTCCATGCTCCACCTAAACCTCGCTTCACAAACCTGCCTACCCCTTTATACAGGACACATGGGGACCCCCAACAGTAGCAATCACAACACTAAGGACAGCTCTGTGAGCAAAGGCACTTCCACATACGTGACTCTAACGTGCACACGCCACGTTCAGACCTAGTAACCGCACACAAGAATGTCTTGTGTCCATTGCTGATGCTAGACTTAAAACACGGCCCTGCACACTCACGGACACTTCCACACACGGGCCAGAGAGGGCCTCCCACATGCACACATAACGGGTGGTACAAAACATCAAGGCGAGAGAGACTCGTCGGGATACATGCCACACTCCCTCTTGGATGTGGAACACCCACAATGGGGCCACTAGGCACCCAAACCCCACTAAAACCGTATGTCACAATTCTGTACTTCCAGCTTTTCTCACTCTGCTAAGGCCCCAGAACCCTACATGCAGTTAGCCCATCCCAAGACCTCTTCCTTACCAGGAGGGCCTTGTACACACGCATGCTGCCGCCATGGTCTGACTCTGTACACACCAGGCCAGGCCCCCGCCAAGCAATGACACCTCACCCTCCCTTTACACCCTGGGAGTTGGGGAACAAATTCACCTGTCGGGATGGCTAGGGTCTACAACTGTAGAGTTAAGTAGTTGATTGGAGTCTTCTCTAAATCTAAGATTTGCTGGTTCTAGTTCCATAGGCCCAAGGATGGAAGAAGAAAGTGGGGAGTGGTCGGCAGGCCAGAGCCTTTCTCTTGGGATCTTTTACCTGAGACTCCAAAGCTCTGTGGACCCGCTCAGATAAATGCCCCCCAAGCTCCCAGATCCTCCCCTTTTCCCTTCCATGTCATTTTCTTCTCTGCCCACACCCTTTTTTCTCAGTAGGGCTAGGACCACAGTGATAAACCCTCATTTAGGGTCTTCCCCTCCCCCTCCCATGCCCCAGTGAGCCTTCTGTAAGACTTTACCAGAGGCCAGAAGGAAATAGGAGGTGGCCCCAGGATCCTAAGATAGACCCAAGTCCCCAGCTAGCAAAACCGGCACAGAGATCTGCAGGGATTTGAGCATAGAGGTTAGGCTCTGGTGTGAAGTTACGGGATCTTTGGCTTTGCATGGAGCCCCTCTCCCTGGCACCCTGTTCAATGCTGATGCTGCAAAAGTGATGAATAACTGAAACTGGGGGAGGGGGAGAGGGGATGGGGGACAGGGGAAATGAGTGGCAGGGAGGAGAGAATGAAATAAGGAGGGAGGGAAAAGGAGAGAGAAAGAAAGAAAAGCTGGTGGAGAGAATGGAGAAAGAAAAGGAAGACAACCTGGGTTCTGGGGGAGAAGGCTGTCAGTGAGAAGAGGAAGAGAAAAACTGGAAAACGGGAAAGAAAAGAGATAAAGGAGAGAAAAGAACATGTGAAAAGACAGAGAAGGAAGAAAGGGAAAGGGAACCAGAGCAGTTAAAGGGGTTCCCCCAAGTTACAGACTTTGCCCAGAGAGCTGAGGGGTGCGCTGCGGCTCCCTAACATCACTCTGGGGCCCCTGATTCTGCTTTCCACCTCTCTTCACGCCTGAGAGGCGTCACCGCCTCTCCGCGTCCCATCCCGGCTGCTTCCACTTCCCATTTCCCACCCCTCCTGCTGGCCAAGGCACCCCGTTCCTTTCTCTCACGCCCCCATTCCCACCCCCAGCCTTTTCTTGTTCCCAGCGCCCTTACCTCTCCCCCCCATGCACCCTGCTTGCTTCGGAGCTTCAGACAGCATCACCAACCATCACCTCACTAAACCGGCCCCCACACCCCCAGGAAGGAGGGGGAGAGGAAAGAAAAAAACAGGCAAACCTCCACCAGCCCTGAACCCTCTCGCCTCATTTTCTCCACAGTTACCCCTTCCTCAAATGCTGGGTTAAAATAGGGGTCCCACCCAGCCCTGGAAGCCTCTCCGAAGCTCCGCGGCCAGCCGGGAGCGGATGCCACCTCGCCTTGCATCTCCAAGCTCACTCCTTTTTGTGTTCGGTGGCCCCAGCAGCGATGTGTTTTGTTTTCAGCACCTTTTTATTGGTGTGATTTTTTTTCCTTTTTTCTTTTCTTTATTTTTTGGCCTGGGGGACGGCGACGATGAAGCACCCGCCGCCTGCCTCTTTCGCCAGCTCCGGGGCTGTCTCCGGCTCTTTCTCTAGTATGCGCTCCTCGCCTCCCTCCTTTTTCTTCTCTGTCTCGGCTCTCGCTCATCATCCGTCCTTTCAGCTCGGTCCTCCGCCGGCTGCTTTCTCTCTCTCCCCCTTCCCCCTCCACGCCTCTTCTTTCCCTATCCTTTTTGCCTTCTCCTTTTTTTTTTCTTCCCTCTTCACCTCTCAGTCCCCATTTTTTTCCCATCCCACCCCCCATCTATCTCTCTTTCGGTTCCTTCACTGCCACCAACAGCAAGCCGATCTCGCACACACACTCTCGCCCCCAAATAATAAAAATACCCAGCCAGGGGGCAAAGCCTGGGTGCGGGCTCCGGGAGAGAAGCGAGAGGGCCGGGGCCCGCAGCAGCGCGGGCAGCCGGAGCGCGGTGCGGAGCGAGCGGCGACCGCCCGGCTCCCGCCCGGAGAGCTCTCTGCAATAGGCCGAGCCGGCTGCATTAAGCTTCTTGCAATCAATAAAGCGCGGGTCAGATTATGCAAAGCGCAGATATTAATATGCAAAGTTTTAAAGATTTTTAAATGGAAGGGCGAGCGCGGCGCGGGCGGGCGGGCAGGGGCTGCGAGGGGAGAGGGAGGAAGGGAGGGCGGGCGGGCGGGCGCGCAGGCGAGCTGGGGAGAGGAGGAGGCTGCCCGCCGCCCGCCCGCCCGGCTGCGCCGCGCCGCCTTGCCTTACCGCTGCTCCCATCGGTAGGCGCCGCTGTCTTCGCCATGCGCGTCAGCTGCACGGCTCCGAGGGGATGGCCGAGGAGGAGCCGCCGCCGCCAACGCTACCCCCGCTCCCGCTCCCGCTCCCGCGCCCGCTCGCTGCCTGCTGCTGGCGCTGCTCTGGCCGCTGCTCCTCGCCTGAGCTGCCGGCGCGAGCCCAGGCGCGCGCCATCCCCGGCTCCCACCTTGTCCCCATGGCAACCCCGGGCCCAAGGATGCTCAGAGAGAGAGAGCGCGAGCCAGAGAGCGAGGGGGGAGAGAGGGAGAGGGAGAGGGCGGGGAGCGCAGGGGACACGGAGGCAGGGAGAGGCCCGAGACCCACAGAGACACAGAGACTCAGAGATACGCAGAGATACGCTGAGATAGAGATACGGAGATGGGAGAGGAATGAGAAGTAAAGGGGGACACCGGCATGAGGGGAAGCCTAGAGACACACAGAGATATCAGAGACATGGAGAGATACAGAGACATTGGGAAAGGAAGAAAGGTAGTGAACAGAAAGGGACTCAAATACTCGCAGGCAGGGTGATGGGGACCTTTGGGCACAGAAACTCACAGAGACTTCCAGAGACACAGAGAGACAGAGAGATACTCAGTGATGAGACACAGAGACACTGAAAAAACAAATAGACGCAGCAGAAAAGAGAAAGGCGGGACAGAGTGGAGACTCAGCAGAGAGACTCAAAGGCAAGAAGAGGCCCTAAAGCCAGAGAGAGATACAGAGAGACACCCAGAGACAAGGAGAAGGGGAAGGAAGGAGAGCGAGTTGTAGTGCAAGAGGCACAGAGAAGTCCAGAGATATACAGACCCAGGGGTAGGCGAGCAGGCAGCAGATGGGGCATAAAGACAGAGAGAGGCGCCAACAACCAGAGACACCCAGAGACAAAGAGATAAGGAAAGAGGTACAAGCAAGGGAGAGATGAGAGACAGGAAGTCCACACAAAAATGGAGCCTACAGAGACTGGGATGTACAGACTGAGCAGTAGGGGGAGACCCCCAAAAAGAGATAGAGACAGAGAGATAAGAGAAGCCAACAAGAGTCAAACAAGTAAAAGAGTCCTAAAGAGAGAGGGGCAGAGGCATAGAGATGCAGAGGCAGGAAGATACAGAGAGGAGAGCTAGACTTAGGAATCAGAGATGGGAGCAAGAACACGAGAGAGACCCCGACAGAGACCAGAAGATAGAGAGACATGGAAAACGGCACGGAGCGTGAAAGTGAGAGTCAGATGAGGAAACAAATGATTAGTGGGAGGGAGAGAAGGACAACTAAGCACAAGGGTGCTGAGAAGTAGACAGAAAGAAAGGCGCTGACAGACGTGGAGGAGAAGACACGGAAAGTAAGGTCACAGCCAGAGACCGAAGCAAAACCGAGGTCCAGAGACAGAAGGTGATGCTGAGAAACACAGACATGGGCCGTCCAGAAAGGAGAAACAGGGAGAGAGACACAGAGAATGCCAGATCAAGATCGACACTGGAAGGGGCTCTCTGGTGAACAGAGCCCTGGGAGAGAGGGGCATGGGACACAGGGACAGAGCCCAGAGAAAGCTGGAAGGGGCAGGCTGGGAAGACAGTAGGACCCAGAGGGATGACAAGCAAGTCCAGAGGACACTGGGGAGGGGGAAGTATGAGGGGACGGAGAATAAGCAGACAGAAGGATCTCTCCTGGAGCACAGCAAGCCTCTGGGAAAGGTCCGAGGAAAAGAGCCAGGTCCTCGTAGGGTCAGCAGAGGGCTCGAGGCTTACACCTCCTGCTGGCTGGGGCATGAAAGTACAACAAGGAGGACAGAAGTCAGTGGTGCCCAGACCTGGGAAGGGATGCGGAGGAAACGGAGGATGAGGAGGACGGCAGCGGGCACGCGCTGCGCAATCTCGGCTGTTTAGCGGCAGCCACCACCCTCTGCTTTGTTACTGAGGTTTTCTTGTTTCCCCGTGTATAATGAGTGTGCACACTGGATCCTTGCGATGTGAGAAAAATACCACCCCGCTCCCAAACTGCCCACATGTACAGAGAAAGCTCCCGGGACCTACACTGCAAACGCAGTTCCTAACAGAAATAAATACAGAAAACACCTACCCTGCGGGCGAGCAGAGTAAGCACCTGGAACCTGGGCAGGGTGTGCATAACAGACACGGAGCAACTCACTACTCCCTGTACCAAGCAGCCCTGTGGGAATCGCGCCGTGTGCGCAAAACAAACGGACGCAAGAACTATCTACCGCTTGCGCACAAAGTAGGCGTCGCGTCTTAGGCAGTATATGCGTAATAAATAACCTCGTAATCAATTAAAAGCACCTACGGGGGTGACTCTGTAGTGCGTGCACAAATAAATAGAGTGGTTCCCCCCCCCACTCCACTTGCATACAGATTAGTTACATGGACCCTCAGAGTATAACCATAAGGGACCTGGTAAGTTAGATGTGATGGAGCACTCCTGTAATGCCAGAACTTGAGAAGTGAAAGCGGGGAAATCAGGAGTTCAAGGCCAGCCTCAGCTACATTGTAAGTTCAAGATCTGCCTGGACTACATAAGATCCTCTGTATCCCCACCCCCACCCCCCGCTCCCCGCCAAAAAAAGGAAAGCATCAAGAGACTGGGAACATAGCTTGCACAAAGTTTCAGGTTCGACACCCAGAACTAATTAACAGGTGGTGGATATTTGTAATTCCAAAACTTTGGAGACCAGAGGATTGCCATAAATTTGAGGCCAGACTGATCTACACAGGGGCTAGCAAGAAGGCTCAACTGGTAAAGGTGGCTTGCTGCTAAGCCTGGTCCCCTGAGGGACACCAGTGACAATCCCCAGAATCCACATGGTAGGAGAAGAATGACTCTCAACATGGAGAAGAATGTCCTCCAACCTCCACATAAGCACCATGTCACACATGCACACTTGCATGTGCATGAGCATGCGCGCACGCGCATACATGCCAAATAAACGCTTTTAAATTTCAAATATGGGGCTGGATGACTGAATGAGGAAGAGTACCTGCTGTGTAAGCCTGGTGACCTGAGTTCAATACTCAGAATCCACATAAGTGTGGAAGGAAAGATCCACAAAGTTGTCTTTGGCCTCCACACTTGCACACATACACACTAATAATAATTAAATCTTTTAATATAAAATGTTTTAATTCTTTTAAGTTTAAACAACCTAAATAAGTAACAAACACTGAATGCCACAATAAGTACACCCCACTGATTCAAGGACTTTGTACAGCAGAGACCACCTGTCCCTTCTGGAAGGGACGTTCCAACACACAGAAAGGGTCAAACAGGGCTGTGTTTCTGTCTGCTCTGCCTTTAGCACCTTGAGGGAACATGGAGGTGGGGACCCCTCCCAAGAATAACCAAGTGCCTGATAATTACATATACAGCAAGGGGACACTCAGTGCATAAGCCCTGGAGCTGGAGGCCTAACAGACGACATGAGACACACACGAAGCATTGCATGCTTTCTGGACAGCGAGGACATTGTCTACAGCCCACAGCCTGCATATGTAGGGTTAACCTCTACACTTGTTTGCTGTGCATATGTTTGTGTGAGGGGAGGTACATATTACATGTGTGCATGTGCATATGGAGGTCAGAGGTCACACTCCGGTCCTCATGAGTTCTTCATCTTGGTTTGTTGTTGTTGTTATTGGTTTGTTTGTTTGTTTCTTTTGAAACAGGGTCTCTCATTGTTCTGGAACTCCCCAGTGAGGTCAGGCTGGATGGTCACTGGACCCCGGGGATGCATGGTCTCCATCTCCCCAGTGCTGGGGTTACATATACCCCTACCCATTTCACAGCAGCTCATTTTTTAATGATTGATTTATTTATTATGAATACAGTGGTTCTGTCTGCATATCAGACAGGAACACCAAATCTCAATATACATGGTTGTGAGCCACCATGTGGTTGCTGGGAATTGAACTCAGGACCTCTGGAAGAGCAGCCAGTGCTCTTAACCTCCGAGCCATCTCTCCAGCCTGAGCAGCTCATTTTTTTTTACACAGGTTCAGAGGTTCAAATTCAGAATCATGTGCTTGCAAGGCAAGTACTTTATCATCTGAGCCATCTTCCCAACTCATGTGTTAAGTATTTTCTTGCTATTTTTTAAGATGTATTATTTTTATGTGTGCGTGCATTTGTATATATGTATGCACATGTGCATGTGAGTGCCCTCAAAGGCGAGAAGAGGGCACTGGATTCCCAGGAGCTGGAGTTACAGACAGTTGTGAGCTGCCATGTCAGTGCTGGGAATTGAACCCAGGTCCTCTGGAAGAGCAGCCAGTGCTCTCAACCACTGAGCCATCCCTCCAGCTCCAGGGGTTAGTTTTGCTGAAACACCTTTACATTGTAGGTCAGCTCAGGCTGGCCTTGAATTCATCTCAATCCTCCTGCCTCAGCCTCCTGGATGCTGGGAATTTTTTTTCTAAAATATTTATTTATTTATTTATTTATTTATTTATTTATTTATTTATTTATTTATTTATTTATTATGGATACAGCATTCCTTCCATATATGCCTTCAGGCCAGAAGAGGGCACCAGATGCTCTTAACCTCTGAGCCATCTTTCCAGCCCCCGGCTGGGATTACAGGATTACAAAACACGTCTGGCTTTGTAGCCAGTTTTCTTTTGGGCCACCAACCAGTTCCCAAATCATGACATGGAAACTTCTTATTAGTTATGATGCTTGGCCTTATCTTGTGTGTGTCCCACTAGCTCTTATAACTTAATTTGACCTGTTTCCCTTCACCTATGTTTGGCCTCAGGACTTTTTACCTTTCTTTCATTCTGTACGTCCTACTTTTCCTGTTTCTTCCCTGTCTGTCTGTCTGACTGGCCTTGGGAGTCTCCCTTTCTTTCTCCCTCGTTCTTTCTTTTCTTGTTCTCCCTTGAGCCTAGATTCCTTCTCCTACTTAACCCCTCTGCCTGCCAGCCCCACCTATCCTTCCTCTGCCTAGCTATTGGCCATTCAACTCTTTATTAGGCCAATCAGGTACCTTAGACAGACAAAGCAATACATCTTTACATCATTAAACAAATGTAACGCATCTTTACATAAAGTAATATTCAACAACACAACTTAGTGTCTCTCTCCCTCTCTTCCTCTCTCTCCCTCCCCCCCTCTCTCTCTGTTTTTGTTTTGTTTAGTTTTTTTAGTTTGCTGCTTTTCTGTTTTTGTTTTGTTTTTCGAGACAAGGGTTTCTCTATGTAGCCCTGACTGTCCTGGAACTCACTTGGTAGACCAGGCTAGCCTCAAATTCACAGAGATCCACCTGCCTCTGCCTCTCAAATGTTGGGATTAAAGGCATGCACCACCATTACCCTGTCAAAAAATGATTGATTGACTGATTGGTTGATTGATTTCAGTTTTTCTTTTTTTTTTTCTTTTTCTTTTTTTTTTTTTTTTTTTTTTTTTTTTTTTTTTTTTTTTTTTTTTTTTTTTTTTTTTTTTTTTTTTTTTTTTTTTTTTTTTTTTTTTTTTTGGTTTTTCGAGACAGGGTTTCTCTGTGTCTTTGGAGCCTGTCCTGGAACTAGCTCTTGTAGACCAGGCTGGTCTTGAACTCACAGAGATCCACCTGCCTCTGCCTCCCAAGTGCTGGGATTAAAGGTGTGTGCCACCACTGCCCCGCCAAAGATTTTTTATAATGTATTTATTTTTTATTTCATGTGCTTTGGTGTCTTGCCTGCATGTATTTCTGTGTGAGGGAGTTGGAGCCCCTGGAACTTGAGTTACAGACAGTTGTGAGCCACCATGTGGGTGCTGGGAATAGAGCCCAGGTCCTCTAAAAGAGCAGCCAGTGCTCTTAACTGCTGAGTCATCTCTCCAGCCCCATTATCTCTTAATTATCTAGAATGTCCACATTAAGCAGGTAACAGAGTTCCTCATTTACTTACAAATGGAGATACCGCAGGAAACACAGAAGCAAGCCCTGGACACCCCTTGTCCTAAATGACCTCTAAAGGTCGTCTCGCCCTGAATCGTGATTCCAGAGCACACGAGAATGCACCAGGCATGCGGACTACAACACAGATTGAGTAGTGTGCTCCATGCAGGTACCAAACTCTCATTCCCGAAGCATGGACTCTTCTAAGGACCAGACATGGTCTGGGCGAGCACCCTCCCCGCACACTGGCTGCACAAGCATAGGTGAGAGGACTGGGCATGCGCTCTCACACTCTCTTCATCCTGTATGTTCATATTTCAGACACACATGGAAAAACATCAAGGTTCCAGGCAGGTGAGCTGCCTCAGCAGGTAAAGGAGCCTACTGTGGGAGTCAGGTGATCTGTATTTGACTCCCAGAACCAACTCCACAAAAGCTGTTCTCAGCGAGCCAAGAGATGGCTGAGGTTAAGAGCATTGACTGTTCTTCCAGAGGACCCAGGTTCTCGTCCCAGCACCCCCAGGGTGACTCACAAATGTCTGTAATTCCAGTCCCAGGAGATCCAATACCCTCCTCTGATCTCCTTGGGCACCAGGGACACACATGGTGCACAAACAGACATACATGCAAGCAAAACATTCATAGACATAAAATAAAAAGGTGTTCTCTGGAATATACAATGTGCAATATTCTACAAGCTATGTTCTTTTCTTTTCAGTTTTGTTTTGGGGGGTTGGTTTTGTGTGTGTGTGTGTTTGTGTGTGTGTGCGCACTCTTACATGTGTGTGGAGGTCAGAAGACAACTTTCAGGACACAGCTCTTTCCATCAAGTAGATTCTAGGAATTGAACTCATCAGACTTGGCAATGTGCATCTTTTTACCTAACGAGCCATTTTGACAGCCTTTCTTTCCTTTCTCCTCCCCCCTTCCTTTCTATTTTTAAGTTTTATTTACTTATTTCATGTATATATGTGTGTGCCGTAAGTCTGTATATATATATGGATTGCCTAAGGTTCCAGGAAGCCTGAACTACATTCTAAGAAAACAAGCCAATTGTAGGCACAGAGACAAGAGGATCACCATGAGTTTGAGGATAGCCTGGGCAACATATCAAGTCCCTACCTCAAAATAACAAACAAACAAAAAAAAAACTGGGGTTATCTGTATGTGTGAGATTTCATACTATAAACGTCTATTCACATGAAATTCCAGGTGATGGTACTATGGCTACAGAAAATCAGTTCGGTAGCTGAAGAGGCCTGGGGTGGAAGGAGGGGGCCCAGAGCAACAGGACAGCAAAAATTCCAGGCTCATGGAAACATTGTATATCACGACCATGGTGGTTACACAACTCTGTGTGCATTTGTTTACATGTGTGAGAGCGCATCAGACTACACCAATGTCAGTCAAATTAAAACTGGTTTTAGTCGATCGTAGCATTGCACACCTTTACTCTCAGGACCTGAAGCCAGAGGCACACTGTGAGTTTGAGACCAGCCTGGGACTCCCCGCTTTCTCTGCCCCGTGTGTGTGTGTGTGTGTGTGTGTGTGTGTGTGTGTGTGTGTGTGTGTGTGTGTGTGTGTAATATTTCTTTCCACATATATTACATATATTATGTATTGTTTTAAATTGGTGAGCTTCAGACCAAAGAGATGGCTCAGGGAGTAAAGGTGCCTGACAACCTGGGTTTGAGCCACAGGATCAACGTGATGGCAGGAGAGAGTCAGCTCCTGCACGCTGTCCTCCAACATGCACAAGCATGCCATAACACAGCTGCACCCCGTTAATATAAAAAAGCAATCATTTTTAAGTTGGTGACACCGAGTGCATAAAAATTATACTATATGCTGGGAGGCCTCTGGAAGGGGATGGCACCTGAGAAGAGTTCTGAAGAAGACAGAGGAAGATGGGGGAGCGTTTCCCAGCAATAAGAGCAGTTGCCAGATGTGGTGGACACCTGTGATTCCAGCACTCGGTGGGTAGAGGTAGGAGACTCAGGCTGGGATCCAAGCTGCTTGGGAAGCTGAGGCAGGAGGACTGTAAGGTAGTCCAAGAGCCTGCCTCAAAATAATATGTGGGGTAGCGGCTGAAGGCATGGATCAATGCTAATTAAGATCGTGCACTGCCTTTGCAGAGGATCTGAGTTTGGTTCCCAGCACCCACCTCTGGCTGGTCACAACCAGGGACTCCCCTGGTAACTCCAGTTCCAGGGGATCCAACACTCTAGCCTCAGCAGTCACCTCTACCCATGTGCACAGAAACCCACACACAAACTGATAACTAGAAATAATAACACAGTAATAAGTGGGAGAAAACTAAACGCAAGGAAACAAAAATAAAACAAAAGCGGAGAGTGTAGGCAAGTGACAGAGCATTCACAAGGCCCCGAGCTCTATATCCTAGAGGAGGAGGAGGCTAATGAGAAAGACTGCTTTGCAATACCTTTGACTACATAGTAAGTTCAAGGCCAACCTGGGCTACATGAGACAGTGCCAAACAAGGAAGGAGGGTGGAGAGACAGTTCAGCCACTAAGAGCTCTGCCCTTCTGAATAACCCAGGTTCGATTCCCACTATTCAGCTGGTGGCTCTCAACCATCTGTAACTCCAGTTCCAGGGGATCTGATGCCCTCTTCTGGCCTCTGCATGCACCAGGCCCAATGTGATACACACGCATGCAGGCAAACCACCCATACAAATAAAACTTTGCAAAAATTTAATTAAGAAAAGACAGGAAGAAAGGCAAAAATAAACAAATTGAGCATGGTGCTGGTCTACAATTCCTGGGAGGCTGAGGCAGGGGGATGGAAAGTATGATGCTATTCTGGGCTACATAGCCAGACTTTTTATTAATAACATTAATAATAATTGATATATGTTTATATATAAAGGTGTGGTGGTGCCTTTTATCCCAGAATTGAGAGACTGAGGCAGGTGAATCTCTGTGAGTTCAAGGCCAGCCTGGTCTACATAGAGAGTTCCAAACATGCCAAGACTACACAGTGAGAATGTTTCAAAACAAGCAAATAAAAATTTAAACAAAACAAAACAAAATGAGAGAAAATGAAGACACAAATCCAGACCTACTGAAGCATAGTGTCAAATAAGCTATCTGATCTCCAGTGGCCCACAGGAACCCTCTAAGACAGGACTGGGAACAGCCCATACATCCTGAAAAATATCCTGCCATCTTTCAGCTCCCTTCACTTAGCAATGTTCTCCAACTATCAAGTAGCTTCCTTCTACTGTGGACCAGCCCCAAGTCTCTGCCCACATCTGCAAAACTCGCTGACCACAGTTTACGTCCTGGATTCCATGTGGCTGCTGCCCCCTGGTGGCCAGAGTGATGCATTACTGACAATTCTATGGCCACGCCCAATCCCAACCCCTTCAAGAGTCCAGCCCAAGCCACGCCCATTACTTGCCTGCTCAGGCTCCAGGCCGGCCCACTCTTTCTTAAACCCAACAGGAGCTTTTCAACCCTACCTGGCTTTCCTTCTTTCCAGCACGGGACCACAACCAAAAATACCCTCCCAGCATCCAAGAAGGCCCACTTTCTTGGTTCGGTGCAAGCATGAATCATCCCTTCCCGGAAATGCTATACCTACGGCAGCAATCCTAAACTTGTTTAGTTTAGTACTCCCTCCCAAATCCCTCCAGAAAGTGTTGAAAGCATTCCCAAAACAACACATCAAATCTTTCCGTGTAGCCCCCCACTCCCCAACATGGGTGCCCATTCTCCCATATCTAATCACGTTAATTCAGATAAACAAGCCCTATCCTTGACCCGTTTCTCTTCCTCACATCCAGTCAGGCTCAAAAGTCATACAACTCATGAAACACCTTAATAGTAAAGTGAACTTGAGCTGTGTGAGGTGGCACATGACTGGGCTCGTTTGTTTGTTTTTCAAGACGTGGTTTCTCTGTGTAACAGCCCTGGCTGTCCCGGAACTTGCTCTGTAGCCCAGGCTGGCCTCGAACTCAGAGAGATCTGACTCCTCTGCCTCCTGCCCGGCCAACTGGACTCTCAGCACCGGGGAGGCTAAGACAGGCAAATGTAAAGTTCAGGGCCAGCCTGAGTTTCACAGTAAGGCCCTGTCTCCAAAAAAAGTAGACACTAAGCATAGTGGCTCAGGCTGAGGCAATGTCTGGGCACTTCAGTGAGAGCATCTCCTCCAATGGGGAAGTGGGAGTAGCTGTGGCACTCGCCTTTAGTTTCAACACTCAGGAGACAGAGGCAGGAAGAGCACTGTGAGTTCAAGGACAGCCTGATCTACTTAGTGAGTTACAGGACAGCCAAGGCAATGTGGTGAGACACTATCTCAAAAAAAAAAAAAACAAACCAATAACAACTAAAAGCAGAAGGAGAGTCTGGGAGGTGGTGCACACCTTTAATGTCAACACTCAGGAGGCAGAGGTAGGCAGATCTCTGTGAGTTCAAGGCCAGCCTGGTCTACAGAGTGAGTTCCAGGAGAGGCTCCAAAGCTACAAAGATAAAGCCTGTCTCAAGAAACAAACAAACAAACAAAAATGAAAGGAGGGTCAGATTTGGGGAGATCACTCCTGACACAAAAGGTTTGTTTATTTTATACTCTATATTTATTTATGGGAGAAAAGAATATAGTAGTTAGAGAACAACTTGTGAGAGTCAATTCTCTGCTTCTGCAGTGCACATCCTCGGGATTGAACTTGGGTCATCAGGATTGGTGGCAAGCCCCTTTACCCTCTGAGCCCTATCTTGCTCGCCCTGAAGAGATCTTTCTGTAATGTGGCTCTGATTGAGTTGCACCTCCAGTCTGGGGATGTGGCTCAGTCAGTAGAGCGCTTGCTTAGCACGCAAGCACCTTAAGAGTCTAGTCCCAGCATGGCAAAAATCAGACACGGTGATGTACACATGTAGTCCCAGTCCTGGGAAGAAGGGGCCATTGGTCACACAGTGAATTTGAGGCCAACCTAGGCTACATGAGACCCAGTCTCAAAAAAGAAAAAAAAGTCACTCTCATACTTAAAACTGTCCCTGGGCTCCCCGTTGCCAACAGGATCAAAACCCAACTCCTTAGCCCACTTTTGAGATCTTCACAGTGTCTGGCTCTGCCTCTAGCCAGGGCCCGCTCTTCACCACCATTTACTCCAGCTACAGCACATCGCCACAGCTCAAATCTGCCTCCTCTTACTTTCTGGCCTTTGCACAAGCAGTTCACACCCCTCACATTCCCCAATCCCCATCCACTCTCCCCTCCCCACCGCTCCTTGCTAACACCTATTCAACTCCAAAAACCAGTTTGTGTTTCTTCTTAAGTTTTAAACAATTTATTGTATGCGTGGGGAATTTCAGCTCTGTGTATGTGTATATGTACACCATGTGTGTGCCTGCTGTCTTCAGAGGTCAGAAGAGAGTGTCAGGTTCCCTGGAGCTACCTATGGATGGTGTGAGCTGCCATGGGGGAGCTGGGAATTGAACTCAGGTCCTCTGCAAGAGCAGCAAGGGCTTTTACCTGCTGAGCTATCTCTCTCTCCAGCCCCCAGAGCTTGTTTCTTATGCTTGTGAATCACCACTTGCTATATTCATCTATTCAAGCTGCACAGCCTGAAGACCTGCACACGTCCATGGGAGGTTCTAAGGACAAAGAGTGAAGGGAGAGCAAGTTCTTGTCAGCAAGGGTTCATGGTCCGGTAAGAGCGATAAACGCATATAAAAATCTCAACATCAGGGTTGGTGAGATGGCTCAGCAGAAAAGGTGCTTGCATCCCAGCATGAGGACCAGAGTTCAATTCTCAGATCCACATGGAGGAAGGAGACAATCAACTTTCACAAGTTGGTCCCCCGACTTCTACACCTGCATGAATGGCATGCTCATACACATATGCACACAAACACTCTCTCTCTCTCTCTCTCTCTTTTAAAAATGTATTGGATTTTTTTTCTTTTTTTTTCGGTTTTTCGAGACAGGGTTTCTCTGTGGCTTTGGAGCCTGTTGTGGAACTAGCTCTTGTAGACCAGGCTGGCCTCGAACTCACAGAGATCCGCCTGCCTCTGCCTCCCGAGTGCTGGGATTAAAGCGTGCGCCACCACTGCCCGGCGGATTTTTTTCTTAAATCACAACAGCAGTGTCTTCTGGTACACAGAATTATTAGCCAGCAGAATTTCCTTGAGTTTTAAAAGGGAAAAGTCTTCCAGCAATGAGGAGAAAGGCGTTAAAATTAGAAAGGACATCATGAACGCCATGCATGAGGATTAGACATTTGTGCACTTGTCCTAGGGGTTGCTGAAGCCTAAACCAGAAGAGAAAGGTGCTGAAAACACTGCCTGGGCTCAACATTAAATATTTGACATCTGAGGACATGGTGGAAAGGGGATGGTGAATGTGGTATCAGTGATTGAGTCTAGGAACCTACACATACTGGGCAGGGGCCCTACCACTGAGCCACACCCCAGCCCCTCACTGGGGGATTCTAGGCAGGGGCTCTACCACTGAGCCACACCCCAGCCCTCACTGGGGGACTCCAGGCAGGGGCTCTACCACTGAGCCATACCCCCAGCCCCTCACTGGGGGATTCTAGGTAGGGGCCCTACCACTGAGCCACGCCTCAGCCCCTCACTGGGGGATTCTAGGCAGGGGCTCTACCACTGAGCCACACCCCAGCCCTTCACTGTGGGAGTCTAGGCAGGGGCTCTACCACTGAGCCAAGCCCCAGTTCTCTTTTTACTTATTTTGAGACAGAGTCTCACTGAATCTCCCAGGTTGGTCTTGAATTCACTTTGTAGGCCAGGCAAGCCTTGGACTTGCAATCCTCCTGCCCCAACCTGCAGGTAGCTTGGATTACAGGCCTGTACCACCAGACCTGGAACCCTGAAGGACCTGGTGCAGGGAAGCTTGACATTGTAGAGAGGATACATTTGAAGGGATAAAAGTGGAAGCAAGAAAAAAAAGTTTGCTGTTGCAGTCACTTAGGCAATGGCCACTGCCAGTGTCAGCAGCTCCTGTCACAGTGCTGGCATCTGGGGCATGGGTGAAAACTCTACAGAGGTGACTCAAGTTGGCGGGGCTTATGTTTGGATGCGAGTGAGGGGTAGGGTACATGGTTCACTTGGGTCTCTAGGTGGATGAGAGAACTGCTCACTGGCTTGTCATTCCAGCCACTCAGGAGCTAAGCCTGGCCTGAGGAGTGAGTTCAAGGCCAACTTAGGCAACTTAGTGAGACTGCCTCAAAATAAGAAATAGAGGGGCTGAGGATGCAGCTCAGTGGTGGAGCACTTGTCTAGCATGTCTCAGTCCCCAATACTGAAGGAGAAAGAAAGGAGGGGGAGGGAGAGGAAGGGAGAAGGAAGGGAAGGAGGGGAGGAGAAGAGGGGAGAGAAGGAGGGAGAAGGAAGGGAAGGAGGGGGAGGAGAAGAGGGGAAAGAGTATTTTAAGGGTAAGTCTGAAGCTCTGACTAACATCAACACATAATTACATGTCACGTGTGGTAGCACATGTCTGTAATTCCAGCCCTTGGGATGTGGAGGCAGGAGGATTAGAAATTCAAGACCAACTTCAGCCAAATAGAGAATTTGAAGCCAGCTTAGGCTACATGAGACTTTATCTCAAGAAACAATAGAAAGCCAGGCAGTGGGGGCTGGAGAGATGGCTCAAAGGTTAAGAGAACTGGCTGCTCTTCCAGAGGTCCTGAGTTCAATTCCCAGCAACCACATGGTGGCTCACAACCATCTATAATGGGATCTTCTGGTCTGCAAGCATACGTGCAGGCAGAACACTGTATATATAATAGATAAATCTTTAAAAAGAAAAAAAGCTGGGCAGTGGTGGAGCACACCTTTAATCC
The DNA here is from genome assembly GCA_004026605.1 of Ondatra zibethicus. Lineage (NCBI taxonomy): Eukaryota > Metazoa > Chordata > Mammalia > Rodentia > Cricetidae > Ondatra > Ondatra zibethicus. Next base: position 29,179 of record PVIU01000871.1, read on the forward strand.
TAGCACTCAGGAGGCAGAGACAGGCGGACCTCTGGGTTCCAGACAAACCTGGTCTATAGAGTGAATTTCAGGGCAGCCAGGGCTACACAGAGAAACCCTGTCTTAGGAAGGGGAAATAATTATAGAGTTAATGGGTGAGATTCTATGAGTTGATTATGTCTCTCAAGAAAAATATGGAGACTGTAGGACTGGAGAGATGGTCAAGAGCACTTGCTCTACCCACATGGCAGCTTACAGCAATCTATGACAAGTTCCGGGGTACCTAAAACTCTCTTCTGGCCTCCACAGACACCAGGCAGGTATGTGATGCACACAGATACATGTGGACAAAACACTCATACACATAAGAAAGAGAAAGAAAGAAAGGAAGGAAGGAAGAAAGGAAGGAAGGAAGAAAGGAAGGAAGGAAGGAAAAGAAAAAAGAAAGGGGAGGGAGGGAGGGAGGGAGGGAGGGAGGAAGGAAGAAACTAAAGGCAGGCTAAAGATATGGCTCTGTCAGCAAAGCGCTTGCCCAGTGAGCACAAAGCCCCCTTGGGCTTGAGTTACTGCACCTTATTAACTGAGCATGGTAGGATAGGTATACCTGTCATCTCAGCACTGGGAGGAGGAGGCAGGAGTGTCAGAAGTTGAAGGACATCCTCAGCTACATATGGGGGCCTAGGCCAACCTGGGATACATCAGACCCTTGGGGGTGGGGGCTGATTACAGCGGATGGGATGTAATCCTAGCACTCAGGAGGCTAAGATGAAAAGTTCAAGGCTGTTCTGAACAAAGGAAGGAAGAGGGAAGAAAGAAGGGACAAAAGAAGGGAGAGAGAAAGAGAGATGGGCCAGTGAAATGGCTCAGTGGATAAAGGTGCCTGCCTCTAAGTCTGATGACATGAGTTCAATCCCTGGGGTTCCCATGGCAGAAAGAAGGAACTAGCTCCTGAAAGTGCTCTTTGACCTCCACATGAGTGTATGTCTGTGCACACACACACATACACACACATGGAGGCCAGAGTCTCTTTCACAAATTAATAACATTTTGAGGTATGTGTAGTTGGGGCTGTGTTGACATCTGTGGCCCATGTTCCCACCAAAGGACATGCGGATGTCTGTGTGGAGACGATGTGGAGGCCCACCATCCATGCTCCCGCTGACTCTGAAGAGCAAGGAGGCTACCTCCGCTGTGATATCGATGACTTCTGATACACAGTTGAGAGGGAGGGACAAAGAAGGCTTCTGTGACAACCCCAACCCCCACCCCACCCCCAAGAAAGTAACAGCCAAGACGGGAAACCACCAAAGAGAACGCTGAAGAAGTGTGATAAGGATGATGAAGGGTGACTCTCCACAACCGACGGCTGCTGGCGGGGGGGGGGGGGAGGTCACAAGGGTGGGGGGGGCAGACACGGAAGGACTGGGAAGTGACTGTGATCTGTCTGCAGGATGGGAAACTCTCAGAGGATTGATAAAAAATGTTATGTTCAAAAAGGAAAAAACAATTAGTAACATTTATTTTGAGGAGTGTGTGTAGGTGGGCTGTGTGTGTGGCCCTGTCCTCCTCCCTCCTCTCCCCTCTTAGACACAGATCATGGGGAACATTACACTGTCCTGCTCTGGAGCACCCAAAGGCTTCAGAAGAGATCCAGCCTCAGCCAAGCTGCTCCTGGGTTCCTGACCCACAGGAACTGATTGGGATGTTTGTGGTTTGAGATCTCCTCTTGGGTTGATGCATGAGGCAAAAGCCAAGAAAGGAAACATTCGGGGGGGGGGGTTGGAGAGAACTAAGCTCAATGCAAAGCCTCAAAGTGTCCCCCGTTTGGGCATGGGATCGTTAGCTCACTCAGTGTGAGCAGTAGGGAGGTGGAGGATGGACAGCGAGGAGAAATGGGCTGTCCAGGACATCCACTGTCTGCCTTTCCAGCATCCAGCTCCCCTCAACTCCCTGGTTTCTCTGAGGAAACACCATGGGCCACTGAAATACATTTCCATGAGACTGTCCATCAAGAAACCCAGGCCAGCTACAGGGGAGATCACATGACTCAAGTTGCACCAACAGAACAGAAGGCCTAAACCTGGCAGGAGCAAATTCATGCTGCGGTTCGAGCACTGAGGAGACCATTCCTCTTCACATACCTGGCCTCCGTCAGCCTTTCCTGGAATCTGGTTCATGGGTGCCATTCTCATTTTCTTTCAATAGATAATGTCTTAGTCAGGGTCACATTGCTTCAATAAAACACCAAGACCAAAAGCAACTTGGGGAGAAAAGGACTTATTTGGCTCATACTTCCACACCACTGTTCATCACTGAAGGACGTCAGGACAGGAACTCAAGCAGGGCAGGAACCTGGATGCAGGAGCTGATGCAGAGGCCATGGAGGGGCGTTACTTACAGGCTTGGTCATCATATCTTGCTCTGCCTGCTTTCCTATAGAACCCAGGACCATCAGTCTACGGATGGCCCCACACACAATGGGTTGGACCCTATCCCATCAATCACTAATTAAGAAAGTGACTAGCTAGCCTTAGTGGTGAACGCCTTTAATTCCAGCACTCAGGAGGCAGAGGTAGGCAGATCTCTGAGTTTGAAGGTAGCCTGGTCTACAAAGCTAGTTCCAGGACTGACTCCAAAGCTACACAGAGAAACTCTGCCGCGAAAAACCAAAAAAGAAAAGAAAAGAAAAAGCTTGCCTCCACCCCGATCTTATGGAGGCATTTTCTTAAGTGAGGATCCCTCCCCTCAGATGACCTGTCAGGCTGACATAAAACTAGTCAGCAGAGTTATTGTTCTCCGTGACTCAGAGAAACCCTGTCTCAAAAAGATTAATAATAACAGTGATAGTAATAAATCATCTGAGCCCAGAAAGCCTGCCACACAAGCCTATGATGTGAGCTCACAGCCTAGAACCCATTGAGGCAGGAGGAAAGAAGGACAGACTTGGTCACATTGTCCCCTGATCTCTACATGCACTCCACAGCAAATCCCTACATCTCTCCATCCTAAACTAATAAAGAAAAAATATTATTCTAAAGAATTTTTGAATGAGATCATGAGGGTGAAGTACAGAGGATGGGGGAGGGGCCGTGCATCCATTTGGAGCTTTTATTTGTTTCTTTTTGTGTCGCGTGCTTTGGGTTTGGTTTGTTTTGGGAAGAGCTGCGAGCTGGTTGTTAAGATGGTAGAAATTTGCACCTGTTTCCTGACTGGGGCGAGAGGAGGGAAGGAAAGGGAAGTCCTGTACTCAAAGGAGTTGTGCAGGATGGGAAGAAGGAGGGATGCCATGCACCCTGAGCAGAGACCTGGAGGTGAGGGACACATGGACGTGGACGCCTGTCAGTTTGAACAGGAGACTGAAGGAGCGGGACTCAACCACCTGTGTCTCTTTTGTTAAGGCTGAAATGGCAGGGCTGGACCCAAGCAGAAAAGGGGTAAGAGAAGGGTGGATGAGAAGTTCAAGTGAACATTTGCTACCACTTATTCTAGACTCAGACAGCCCCGTGGACCAGAGGCAGCAGGCATGCTGCTAGTTGAAGCAGAAAGCTAGATGGATAAGGGAGCTGGTCATCCCCCCACCCTGGCAGCCCACCCTCCACCATCCTCTATCCATGTGGACAGCATAATATCGGCTCTTGTCTTTTTTTTTTCCCCATGATATTTATTGAGCTCTACATTTTTCTCTGCTCCCCTCCCTGCCTCTCCCCTTCCCACTTCAACCCTCCCCCAAGGTCCCCATGCTCCCAATTTACTGAGAAGATCTTGTCTTTTTCTACTTTCTACTTCCCATGTAGATTAGATCTATGTAAGTCTCTCTTAGTGTCCGTATTGTTGTCTAAGTTCTCTGGGATTGTGGTTTGTAGGCTGGCTTTCTTTGCTTTATGTTTAAAAACTACCTATGAGTGAGTACATGTGATAATTGTCTTTCTGTGTCTGGATTACCTTACTCAAAATAATGTTTTCTAGTTCCATCCATTTTCCTGCAAAATTCAAGCTGTCATTATTTTTTTCTGCTGTGTAGTACTCCATTGTGTAAATGTACCACATTTGTCTTTTTTTTTTTAATGGGATTATAAATACTTACTTGTGTGTGAGTGTTTCCTTCTATGTACCTCTGTGTGTCCAAGCATGCCTGCAGGGGTCACAAGAGGGTGTCAGACTCCCTGGAACTAAATTACAGATGGTTGTGAGGCACCATGTGGGTATTGGGAACTGAACCTATGTCTTCTGGAAGACCAGCCTGTGCTGAGCCATCTTTTCAGTTCCTCTCCCTTTTATGGTAATGAGGATTGAATTCCCACATTCAATACAAGTGCTCTGTTGCTGAGCCACACCCCAGCCCCTCACTGGGGATTCTAGGCAGGGGCTCTACCACTGAGCCACACCCCAGCCCCTCACTGGGGATTCTAGGCAGGGGCTCTACCACTGAGCCACACCCCAGCCCCTCACTGGGGGATTCTAGGCAGGGGCTCTACCACCGAGCCTTCTTTGCACTTTGTAATTTGTGTGTGTGCACACACCAGAAGTTGACTTTGGTAGATTCCTCAGTCACTCTTCACCTTATTTTTTGAAACAAGGTCTCTCCCTAAACCTGGAGCTCACCCATTTGGCTAGACTGCCTGGTAAGGAAACCCCAGCAATCACCCATCTATCTCTACCTCCCCAGAAGCTGGGATTACAAACAAGTAGCCCATGTTTTCCACGGGTGCTCAGGCCTCCCCATGCTTAACACGATGAGCCACTTCACAGACTGAACTACCTCCCTGGGCCCTGGCTCTCTGAGGCGAGGTCCTGCCTCACTTCCCGGGCAGCCAGGACCACAGCCTGGCAGCACCCATCTAGCACTGTCTTCTTAGCATCCAATTAAGCTCTCCTTGAGAAGTACCAGTGAGGCCTTAATGCAAAGATTGCATGTTCCAGGTACTTCTTCCACTCTGCATTCTATCAATGCCTCTGCCTCCCAGGTGCTGGGATTGAAGAGGTGTGCCACCACCACCCAGCAAATGTTTCTTATTTTATATATATGGGCGTTTTGTCTGTATGTGCACCATGTATGTGCCTGGTTCCTGCATAGGCTGGCCAAGGGTGTCTGATCCCCTGAATTGGAGTAACAGTTGTGAGATGCCTTGTGGGTGCTACCAATAGAATATGAGTCCTCCGGGAGAGCAGCCAGTACTGCCAACAGCTGAGACCAAAATCTCGCCCCAAGCTCCAGAATATTTGTGTGCGATGCTAGGAAAGGAACCCAGGGCCTTGAACATGCTAAGCAAGCACTTTATCACTGAGCTACATCCCTAGCCCTAGGAATTTAAATCTGGGACTCAGACAGCACTGCCTGTCACTTTGCGCTGTCACTCAGACATGATCTCACCTGCATGTTTAAATGATTACAAGTTTGTGTGAGGAATAAATGCATGCACAGCCTTTGGCCTGTGCCTGGCACATGGTGCAGGTACTCAGGAAGTGTCCTTCTGTGTGCTGTACGCTTCCAGGTAATGACTCAGTTCAAGGTGTGGTCCAGGGAGTGGACTGCTGGGGTGGAGGCTGTCAGCAGATGCGGTGGGAAGAGGATATGACTACATGTAACAACAAAACGTGTCATCACAGGGCAGGATGCACACACTGCGGTGAAGAGAAGGCGGGACGGTGCCTGCCCTTGTCCACCCTACCACAGAGTCCTTACTCGAGAGCAAGAAGAAATTAGGCTGGTGAGGTGCCTCAAAGGATAAAGGTTGAGTTCAGTGCCAAGGACCCCAAGACAGGGAGAAAGAAGAACTAACTCCCCAAGTTGTCCTCTGATTTTCACAAATGTGCCACATACACATGACCAAATACAACACACACACATACATGCACACTGTAAATAATTCTAAAAATTAAATAATCAGAAACTAAACAGGCATAGTGGCACACATATATAAGCCGAGCATTCAGGAGGTGGAAGAAGGACCAGGAGGCTACACGAGACTGTCTGGAAATACTGCCCTACCTACTCCCCCCAAAAAAGAATTAGCAGAAACTATCTGGGCACGGTGACACAACTGTAATCCCAGCACTGGGGAAAACCAAAGCAGGCAGACAATGAGTAGCAGGCCAGCTTAAACTACATAGCAAACACTATCTCAAAAATGGGGAAGGGGGAGGCTAGAGAGATGGGCAGCCAGGCAGCTCTTGACTATCGCTGCTGCTCCTATAAGGACCACAGTTTGGTTTCCAGCAGCTACACAATCCAGCAGTCGCAACCTCCTGTGAATCTAGATCTATGGGAACTAACACCCTCTTCTGGTCACCACATGATGCACACACGTACACACAATCTTAAGTATTTTCTTAGAAGAGTGGAAATTAATCACTGGGAGACGGAAAATAAGTCACAATGATACACTACTACATACCCAACAGAGAAGCAAATTAAAGTGTCTACAGCAAGGCCATGTGAGGACAGGAAGCAGGGAACTCTCACTGTTGGTGAGAGTGTATCTGTACATCCACTATAGGGAAACTGTTTCTAAAAATAAAATGGCATAGCAGGCAGAAAATAATGTTCCTCGAAAACACTGTAGGGCAGTGGTTCTCAACCTGTGGGTTGTGACCCCCTTTAGGTCGCATATCAGATACTTATATTACAATTTGTAACAGTAGTAAAATTAGTAATGACATAACAACAAAATTATTTTATGGTTGGGGGTCACCATAACATGAGGTCAGAGCATTAGGGAGGTTAAGAACCACAGTTGTAGGGGCTGAAGAGATGGCTCAGCAGTTAAGAGCACAGGCTGCTCTTCCAGAGGACCTGGTTCAATTCCCAACACCCACATGGTGGCTCACAACCATCTGTAATTCGTTCCAGGGGATCCCACACTCTTCTGACTTCCACAGGCACCGGGCACACACATGATGCACATTCAGACATTCAGGCAAAACAGTCATACACATAAAAAATAAAATAAAAATATTTTTAATCTTTTTATATGTTTGCCTCCATATGTGTATGTGCACCACATGCATGCCTGGGTATCTACAGAGATCAAAGAGGACATCAGATCACCTGGGACTGGAGTCAAACTGTGAGTTACCACATGGTTGCTGGAAATCAAACCTGGGTCCTCTGCAAGAGCAGCCAGTATTCTTAATCATAGAACCATTTCTCCCCCTGGGTAGATTACTTAAATAAAAGAAATTTGATAATAAAAGAAATCACTTAAATAAAAGCAAATAAGTAATAGAAGTCTGAAGCAGGTAGGTTATGTGGTCACAGGTGGAGAGTGGAACAAGGAATGCAGGCGCAGATCCCTTAAAGAGGAGGTGGCTCTGGGGAACGTCTGCTTTCAGCCCAGTGAGCCTAACTTTGGTGCTGTTGAAATTATTCCGTTTGGGCTGGAGAGATGGCTCAGTGGTTAAGAGCACTGCCCGCCCTTCCAAAGGTCCTGAGTTCAATTCCCAGCAACTACATGGTGGCTCACAACCATCTGTAATGAGATCTGGTGCCCTCTTCTGGCCTGCAGGCATACATGCAGACAGAATATTGAGAATGCTGTATACATAATAAATAAATAAATAAATCTTTAAAAAAAAAAAGAAATTATTCCATTCATTGGGAGATCCTATCTGGAACAGAAGACAAAAGCAATAAAGAAAGACATAGTGTCCTTCTCTGTGCAAATGTATATGTGTCATATAACGCACAACAAAACAAACATTAAAGCCGGGCTGTGGTGGCACATGCCTTTAATCCCAGCACTCGGGAGGTAGAGGTAGGTGGATCTCTGTGAGTTCGAGGCCAGTGTGGTCTACAAGAGCTAGTTCCAGGACATCCTCTAAAGCTACAGAGAAACCCTGTCTCAAAAAACCAAAAAAACAAAAACATTAAAACAAAAGCAAGTGAATAAACACAAAACGAGAAAACTAATTTAGCTGGACAGTGGGGGTGCACGCTTTTAATCCCGGCACTTGGGAGGCAAAGGAAGGTAAATCTCTGAGTTCGAGGCCAGCCTGCACCTGAGTGAGTTCTAGGACAACCAGGGCTACACAGAGAAACCCTGTCTCAAAAAACCAACCAACCAACAAATAAATACAAGGTCTGCTTGGTTAAGACATGCTGTCTGTGGCAACCTTAGGATTATAGGATACAGTGTTAGATAGTATCTACTAAACCAGAGCTTATTCACACTCATGGCCAGCAATTCTACCTCAAGTGAGATTCCAGTGGAAAGAAAAATTTGCTCACAAAACAAAAACACAAACATGCACAAGAATGTTCACATTGGCTTCAAATGGGAACAACTCAAAATATCCATCCAGCACATGAATTAATGGTGTATCCACCCCACAGGATACTACATAGCAACCAAGACCCATCAATTTCAGATAAGCACAAATGGAAAAACCTCACAGAGTATCAGTGAGCAAAATAAGCCAGACACAACACCAAAGATATGAAAAAATAAAAATAAATACATTGTAGCAGCTGGGTGTGGTAGCATACGTCTTTGATCCAAGCACTTGGAAGGCAGAGGCAGCTGGAACTGGTAGAAGCCTCCCAGAGAGATGGTACTGTATTTATTTTTTGACATGGGGTTATAAGATTTTACCTTACTATGTGGTATCATATGTACTTTTCTGAATGTTCTATTTCATGACTCAAATGTTACTCGGTGATGTGGTGGGCTTTACTGTCATTGTTCTTTTTGACACAGGGTTTCAAGTAGACCAGGTTGGACTCAAATTTGCTATGTAGTTGAGGATGGCTTTAAACTCCTGAGCCTCCTGCTTTCTCCTCCTACGCTCTGAGGGTTAACAGGCATGCACCATGCTTGACCTGAGGGCTAACGAATGGGCAATCCCTCTCCCTTCACCATCCTTGGGCTTCTCCAGTTTATGCCAAGTGCTTACTCAGTCATAGCTCTCTGGTCACTCTGGCCTGTGAGTCATGGAGTCCCCAGTGTGGCTTGTTACCAGAACAGGGGCTCTCAGGGTCTTCAGTCAACCCAGGGACATGAAGGCTTCATGGAATAGTTGCTGTCAAGCCCCCCACACACACACTAGACCTACCTCAGTCACCTTATATTGTCATTCCAAGGCCCCATGTCTGTTTGTGACAGTTCTCAACTCCCCACACAGAAAAACGTGGAGGTAGGTGGAATGCAGACCAAATGAGGGCGTAGGTGGCTTCTTCCCATTTTATGTCTCTTAGCTCCCTCTACATCTCATTCAGGAATGTTCTCTGAGCTGTTCTGCCCCCCCCAACACCACACACACACACACACACACACACACACACACACACGGACCATTCTGGGGACCTCCTCATTCACAGGCCAGCCCTCAGCTCTGTTCCTCTGTGGAATGAGGGGCCATTATCCTCAAGCCCCCACGGGATCCTATCTCCAATGGCAAGATCCTGTCCATGTTCTGCCCCACAGAATCCTGATTCTGGACTTTTGAAGCTCTTGGGCTGCCCTCACAGTGCTGGTCAAAGGCACTTCTGGGTGTCAGTCATCTCCAGTGCCCAACACTGACAAGCCCAGGAGCGCTCTGTGGAGCATGCACCACTGTGGAAGGCTCTGCCAGGCCAAGCAATGCCTCAAGCTCCCACCACTACAGACTTCCGGGAACACACTGCACCTGCACGGGCTCCTTCCCTCCAACACAGGTTCATTTCTTTCTGGTGCACACACCAGCCAGAGGTGATGGGGTGAGGTGAGGGTGGGGTAAACAGGCGGGAGGGGACTCCTGGAGGTAGGGAACCTGTCACAGAGAGGCATGGAAACTGTGGGTGGAGCTGGAAACCTGCCCAGGCAGAAGCCACAACCTGGAGTTGAAAGGTCAGAAGAGCATCCACAAAGCTTAAACAAAGGCGCATCCCGGAAGTGAGGGGTGAGCCAGACGTGGGCTAGGGCAGGTGGCAGCTTCCACCTCCAGGGACACATAAAACCCAGAAGGGAGCCCCACAGCTAAACTGTGGTAAGTTGTGTGCCTAAGGGTGCTCTGAAGGCAGGGGCAGGAGGATCTCTGAGTTGGAGGTCAGCCTGGTCTACATAGTATTTCAGGCCAACCAGGGCTACACAGACCCTGTTCTCAACAAACTAAGAAAACAAAGCCGAGGCTCCTCTCGGGTCAGACAGTTAAGAAGGGCTACTAAGCCAGCCTCCCCCGCTGCTTGCCTCCAGTCCCTCCGCATGGGCACCCCCAGCAGACCTGAGCTCTGAGGACCAGCCTCCCTCCACATCCTGGACAGAGCTGAACCGCCAGCGTCCCTGTCCACCAGCCAGCAGAGGTCCAGGAAGGAACCTAGACATGGGTAAGTGTACTTCTCGGCCCAGAAAAGGGCAGCCACTGGAATCTGTACCCACTCACCTCCCAATTGCCAAGTCCTCCTTAGGCCCTAGGGATGGAAGACTTGGGTTTTGTGTCAGAAGTTCAATCTCCTGAGTCTCTGCCTTCAGAGGAAAGGGCGAGAGTGCTTCCACAGCAGGCAGTACTTCGGCTTCAGAAAGATGAGGAGTGGAGACCCAGGTCAGACGTGAGGGGGAGGAGAACCCCTGGCTGCCTCTCCTCTCCAGTGTCCCATCTCCAGGGCTCCATCAGCTCCTCTCCCTGAGTAGGCTGAAAATCCTGGGGTCCTCTTTCAGAGTTCAGTTCCCAGCTGCCACTCCACGCAGCTCACAACTACCGGGAACTTTAGTTCCAGGGGATCTGACCTCTCAGGTTTCCATAGGTTGCGTGCATGTGCGCACACACGCACATACAAATACACACGCACGCATGCACATACCCTGAAAAGAGCTGGAGAAATGTTCAGTGGTTAAGATCACGGGCTCCTCCTTCAGAGGGCCCAGCACCCTCACGGTGACCAGGATATCCAACACCTTCTCTGGCCTGCTTGGACACCAGGAACACATCTGGTAAATGGGCATACATGTAGGCAGAACATCCATATACATAAAATTTAAGAAGAATCCCCTTCTATGGACATACAGAATTCTATAAAGCATGTATGAACAGGGCTGGAAGTCAATGACTCCGAGGCCTTAATTCCTTCTTTGACAGTTAAGGAAAGTGAGGCCCAAGGAACGGAGATCCCTATAGCAGCAACTGGCAAATGAGCTAGCATCTCCTTCAGCCCTAACATGAGGCCACCACATGAAAGATAATCTTTCCCTTTGCCCACCAATAAAAAGTACTTAGCCTTGATGCCCACCTACGCCCCTTCTAGGGCAGTTTTATTGGCGCAATTTGTAAAACATCTTCCACCAGCCCCAAGTCTTTGCCTTCCCTTCATGAGAGAGTGGCTAGTTCTGGCCCGAGCTCTGTACACAACACTGACCTCGAACGGATGTGGCCACAAAACCCACGTGATACTCTGGGTCAAAGAGTCCAAGGGCAAGGCTGTCTCTAGCTCCAGGAAGCGGGGGAAGGGGATGAGAGGTGGATGATGTCTGTGTGTACACCACACAGAGCCCTGGCTGGTTACATGAGTGAAGGGGCAAGGTGAGCAAGCCCCATGGGCACCCCAGCTCCAGAGCCCACTGCTGTGGCTGAAGTCCTGATGGGACAATAAAATCTGAGATCCTGAGAGAGAAGCCCTTAGGCTAAAGTGTATGGGACCAGCCAGCATCAGCCCAAGCTGAGAGACACGGTGTGCAGGGGGCTTTGGTGACTGTGGCTACACCTCCCTGCTTTGGGGCTCAGCAAACCTGGCACCCAAAGTTGAGGGAATCCACTTGGAGTGGGGGAAAACTGGGAAGGAAGCAGCTGGAAGTGGTTTATGCCTCAAAGCCCACATCCTATAGGAGAGGCAGTGAAGGAACTTGCAGACCTGACTCAGTCCTCAGAGCTGCTGAAGTGATGGTCGTCTGGGGCAACATAGTCATCTTCCAGGGAAGAAGGTGGCCCCGAGACTTGGAGGTGGGGTCAGTCCTGCCAGCTCCAGGATCAGGAGGCCTCTGTCCCACGCCGTCCCCCTTCCTCCTCCATCAGCAACAGGCGGCGCCGACCAGCCTCGTAGTCAGCCTCGTCCACACTGACCAGCAAGCGGACAGCCTCCCGGCCCACGGCCTCCCGCAGGGCCTCAGTCAGAAAGACACCCCGAAGGGCCTGAAGCAGGGCACCACTCAGATAATCACCCCAGAAGGCATCCAGGTAAGAGAGTTCTGAGAATTTGATGTCACACACTACAGAGCCCAGGTCCCTTGACCGCAGCACAGCAGTGGCTTGTCCGAACACATCCAGCTGTCGGGCCAATGCCTGAGGTCTCCGGGATGCTACGCCCTGCTCCAAGGCTGGCCCATGCTCGCAGTACTCTGCTCGAACCCGGAGCCGGATGTCTGCAAGAGAAGGAGTGGCTCATTAGTGGGCACCACAGTTCCCTTTTCCTCTGCTCTGCCCCCTTCCCAGAGCCACACCACGGGTGTCTGGATACCTACTCCTCTCTGGGAGGCCTGGTCTGAGATACTGTACCCGCCTCTAATTTCAACACCTGCTCACTGCTCCCTGAATCACCAAGCAGGTTCCATCCAGTACAACACTGCCTCTCCCTACCAAGGGGTATTCTTTCCCCAGTTCCTACAATTCTTTGCTCCAGTGACCCTCCCAGCAAGGCCCACCCAGATCAGGCCTACTCTAGATCCACCCACCAGCTCACTCTCCCGCAGCACGTCCAGTTCCCCAGATCCAGCCTGGTTTTCCCAAAGGTACCTGTTACCTTCTAACCCACTGCAGCAGCGGCATCCCAAGTTGTTCCCCAGATAGCAACAACACCCTGAAGGACCTTGTGTTGCTCAGGCACACACCCTGGGGTACCGAGCTGGTGCTCAATGTTTGCAACTGTTTGTGAATGAACCAGTGCATAAGCCAAGGGACCTGGCTCTCAGCTGTCAGCCTCACACCACCTCTCACACAGTGTGAGTCCAAGATAAAACAGCCCATCCTCCCAGCAAGCTCCAGGAAGCAAGGAGCCATGGCAAAGCACAGGAGACCAGGCTCTGCTAAAGGTAGAGTGCTCTTTCCACAGAAGGTAAGATAACAGAGTAGTAAGCCCAAGGATGCTAATGGCCATTGGGTCACCCAGGGAGGACAATGAAGCCCACACAGAGCCAAAGACAGAGGGAAAGAAACCCCTGAGTTCATTATGTATCAGAAAGAACCATCAGGATTGGCAGGTACTATCAACAGGAATGGAAGGTATCACCATCAGGAATGGCAGATACCACCAACATGAATGGCAGGTACCATCAACAAGAATGCCAGGTACCACCATCAGGAATGGCAGACACTACCATCAGGATCGGTAGGTACCACCATAAGGAATGGCAGGTACTACCAAGAGGATCAGTAGGTATCACCATCAGCATCAGCAGGCACCACCATCAGTTCCCAGTTTCACTTAGCCTCTACCTACATCTGCCCAAAGGAGGTGACAGCTCCGCCCAGGAAACAAAGAGAGGGCTACTAAAGACAATCCATGCTAGCATGAGTTTGGGTTAGTCACCTCTCCTCTGGAGCACCCACATCCCCGTGGGAGGCTGTTAACAGTGCTGCCTCTTCATACCCAGCACAGTTGTGCAAGGTCCAGCTAGGCTTGGGGATCACAGCAGCCAACCCTTCTAGAACACTGATAACTGCCAAACATCCTGGACCCCAAGTGCCTAAGTCACGACTCAACTCACAAACAGCCACCTGAGACAGGCCCTATTAGCACCCATTCACAGATTTGGAAATGGAAGCAAAAAGGAGCAAAGAGAGTAGCCCAAGGTCACACGGCCTGGTAGAGCCTCCTAGATCCAGACAGCAGACTTCTCCAAGGATAGAAATTATTGTAGCCAGGAGTTATTAGACCACTGCTGTACCTCTGGGCAAGTCAGAGCCTCTGCACTTGTCAGGCCTGACCTAGACCAGGGCATCTCTGCCTGAAGAGCTATTTAAGAGTGGGCAGGAAGCAACAAGCCATTGGTGAGGCCGAGGCCGTAGCAGTGTGTACTCCTGAAACTGCAGCAGCCAACTGTGAAATGCCAAGTGACTGACACATACCCTAACCCTGGGGTCAAGGGCCACCTTCAACCCAACGGGAAATCAAAGCCCTGGGAAGATGAGTTGTAACACTTGTGGGCTCCTGTCACCTTTCACAGCAGTTCAGAGAGAGTGGAAAGCAGAAGGCAGGTCCCCAGAACCCCAGATAACTTCTTACCACACTCGCTTCCTCCCCCACCCCAAACCCTTCCTCTTTCTGCCTTGAGGGGAACCCCATCCTCTCCACTGGAGGCCCAGAGAAGTTGGCCCAGCCTCAGCTCCAGGACTACTATTAGGCTGGGGCCCCCATCCCTGACTCCCATTAAAAGCCTCTGACTACTCCTTCCCAACTGAGGGTGGGGACCAGGGAGTAGAGAAACAGAACTTGCCCAAGGCCATGTGGGGCTGGGCAGAGCAGAGGCAGAAGCAGCTGGTAGAGTCCCACAGACCTGAAAGTGAGTCCCAGCTCTGCCATACTCTAGCTGTGAGGCCTTGGGCATGTGACCTCACCTCTCTGAGCCTGTTTCCCCATCTGAAAAACACAAACAAACAAGAGGTCCCTGCTGCATGGTAGTCACACAGATTAGTGAAGCAACCGGTAGAGTGCCTGACCCCGGGGCTTACAGCACACGAAGGCCACAGATTCAGAACTGTGATTTCAAAACCCACCTCTACCCACATGGCTCCTGCCCAGGCCCTCACCTCTCCACGTCAATCTCCTCCAGCTCTCCCAGCCACTGCTCCATCTTCCCGCTCCCTGCCTTCTGGCCACCATGAAAGACTCCTCACACCCTCATAGAACGACCTGCCCACCCCCCCTGCCCTGAACACACGCATTTACCCAGCAATGCACAGCATAGGGGGCTCCCTTCCAGCCCAGCCAGGTCCTTCCCCGACCCTTCTCCTCCACAGCACAATTACTGAATCAACACTTAAGTAAGTCATCCAGCTACTCAGAGCCTGTCATGAGCGGCAGACACAGCACAGAGATGCCACACACTCCCTCACTCAACAGTACCAGAGGATATTTATGGGGTTCCAGGCATCCAAGGATGAAAAAGGGTATGCCACAGGTGGGGCAGGGAAACAAGCTGTCCACTGTTGGCCCTCCTCCCAGGCCAGGCCCATCTAATCCTCAGGTACT
Source organism: Ondatra zibethicus (assembly GCA_004026605.1). Taxonomy (NCBI): domain Eukaryota; kingdom Metazoa; phylum Chordata; class Mammalia; order Rodentia; family Cricetidae; genus Ondatra; species Ondatra zibethicus. Next base: position 44,309 of record PVIU01000871.1, read on the forward strand.
TTCATTACTGCCCTTTACAGAGGAGGAAATGCTCTACCGGCCCACAGTCCACCTCTGACCTGGAAACAGATCACAGCCCAGGAAGTGAAGAACAGGAGGCTCCCAGTGAGCTCCGCCTGCCATGGTTCCATCCTGGCTCACCGCACAGGCTTCCCCATTGGCCCTGAGCCAGCATACACAGATGACACACTCGAGTGACTCTACTGTGCTCTGCCCAGCACTGTGTGCATCGTGTCCCTGAGCCTTCTGATCATCTCCATGGCTTTACAAGGCGATGCTGTGCCTCCTGTCTGTGGATGAGGGAACTGAGGCACAGAGGCTGAGTCACCTAGCTAGATCACTCCAAATTTCTACCTGAGGTGCCCGGCTCCATTCAGAGCCCAAGCTCTTAACTACCCAACCCTGTCTGCTGCCTCTCACACAAGCATATATAAACAAGTAATTAATAGGCATTCTAAGGCCAGGAGGGAGCCTTGAAAATACAAACACCAGCAGAGAGTGCTGGAACATGCCTGGAATCTTATCATATAAGACGATGAGGCAAGAGGATGATCATAAGTTCAAGTCCAGCCTGGGCTACATATAGTGCGGCAAGCTAGCCTGAGCTATAGTGTGTTATCCATCTAAAAATTAAAAAAATAAAAACAATTTTAAAAACCCAAAACTTAAAAAAAAGACATTGTATCTGTCTAAGGAAATAAGTAATAGACAAAAGACAATTGGAATGACTGTAAGACACAACACATGAGATGACAACTCATGAAGAGCCTGGGAAGTATTAGGTCACTCCATCTGCTGGGCCAGCAAGATCAAAAACACTGATGACAACTTATGCTAGAGAGGTTGTGAGGAATATTTACCCCACATTGCTGGTGGAGTGCAAGCTGGTACAGCCCCTTTGGATGTCAGTGTGGCAATTTCTCAGAAAATTAGGAAACAACCTTCCTCAAGACCCAGCAATACCACTTTTGGGTCTATATCCAAAGGATGCTCAATCGTGCCATAAGGACATGTGCTCAACTACGTTCATAGCAGCATTGTTTGTCATAGCCAGAACCTGGAAACAACCTAAATGCTCCTCGACTGAAGAATGGATTTTAAAAAATGTAGTACAACAGAAAAAATATGACATCATGAAATTTGCAGGCAAATGGATGGATCTAGAAAGCATCATATTGACTGAGGTAACCCAGACCCAGAAAGACAAATATCACATGTACTCACTCATAAGTGGCTTTTAGACATAAAGCAAAGGAAACCAGCCTACAATTCACAGTCCCAGAGAACCTAGACAACAATGAGGACTCTAAAAGAGACATACATAGATCTAATCTACATGGGAAGTAGAAAGACAAGATCTCTGAGTAAACTGGGAGCATGGGGACCATGGGAAAAGGTAGAAGGAAAGGGGAGAGGCAGGGGAGTGGAGAAAAATATATAGCTCAATAAAAACAGTAAAAAAAAAAAATTTGGGCCGGGCAATGGTGGCACACACCTTTGATCCCAGCACTCAGGAGGCAGAGACAGGTGGATCTCTGAGTTCAAGGCCAGCCTGGTCTACAGAGTGAGTTCCAGGACAGGCTCCAAAGCTACAAAGAGAAACCCTGTCACGAGAAAATAAACAACAAACAAACACAAAAAAAGCTGGAAGCTGGGCATGGCGCTACAACACACTTGGAGACAGGCAGGAGGGGTCAGTTCAAGTCAAATCTTGGCTATATAGCAAGTTCCAAAGCAACCTGGGACACATGAGACACTGTCAAAAAAAGCTCCCCGCAACAAAAGAAAGAAAAGAAGGAAAGGAAAAGCAGAGCAGAGCCAGCTCTGACAGCTCTGTAACCCCAGCACTCAGGAGGCAGAGGCAGGAGGGTTACCAGAAGTTCAAGATCAGTCTGGGTTACACAGCAAGCTCCAGGCTAGTCATAGCTACACAGCAAAACCCGCCTGGCCCACTCTCCTCTCTTAGCATCTCCCACCTCTTCATCAAACCCTCATGGCTTCAGCACCACCCTGTGACCACCACAGGCATGTGCACATGCAGCTTCTGCTCCAGCTTGCCCTCCATGTGGGATGCTTCCTGTCTGAAACTTCTGATTTGGCTTTTCTTCCCACCAGAAAAACAGCTCAAGAGAACAAGGCCCCCCGCAGGCACTCTGTAGATAAAGAGGGCACAAGCCAGAGCAGTTCCTGCCCAGCTCTGTTGCTGCCACCTCCTTCCTTTGACCTTCATTCACTCAGGCGCAGTGGTGGACATGGGCCTGACTTCAACAGTTGTCTTGACAACCAGAGGTCAGGTGAGTATCATGTCCAGCACTGTCCACTGGGCAGCCCTGAGCAGTGTGTAGACTTGGGCCTCTGTATCCAAACCCTAGGCCCCAACTTCCCTCCTGACACCCACAAGTGCTCAGTGATTGAGCCTAGCTCTGCCTCTCAATGGTGGCAGCTAGGCATCAATTGTTTTGGGTATGTTGGAGCAAGAATGGCCCAGCCCTTCTTTAGTCAGACCCGGAAGGGTTCACTGCCATGTTAAAGGTAAGTCATCCCCATTTTTCAGAAGAAAAAATTGGGGCCCAAGTAGGGAGAACCTAAGCCAGCCCCACCCTCCTTGGTGACTCAGCACCAGCGAGCATTTCATGGTCCTTCAGATTCTAGCCACACCCTGACTAACAACCTCCTGGCCTTGGGGGGGGGGGGGACTTGAAGCCTGGATGGTCCTGCTCCCTGGCCCTCAGAGCAATGGTTCCCTAACCCACCCAGCCAGCAGGGTGGCTGTGGTAATTGTCTGACTTCCTGCACTGGGCAGCCACCCCCTCAAGTCAGCACCCTGTGAGGACACAGGCTGGCTATGCTCTGTGCTCCTGGCACAGGTATCTGCCACCTCATCTCTGAAGTGGGGACAACACCCACTGCCTAAGAGGCCACAAGGCACTGGGAGGGACAGGTGTGTGCGTGTACTGTGCTCCCTCTGTTTCGTGGACATGGACAGGGAGAGGCACCCTGGGCCAGGGCCTCCTGCATATCCCACAGACTCAGAAGAGCACCTCCTCCAGCTTCTATTTCTACCCCAGCCCTGGCCTAAGCATGTCAGCTGCTGTCCGTAACCCCCAGCTTCTAGGAATGCCTTCTTAGTGGACTGGATGCTCACCTGATGGCATCTACTGAGGACTCCTGTCCCTCCAACAAGGGTGTCCCTGCAGATTCCCCGGGGCACTTGGCCCATCCCTGGCTTTGTGCCAGCTGAGATCACAGACTACCTTGGTGTAGCTGTGGCTATCCACTTAACACACTACCATATAAAGCTCCTAGAGGCCAGGGACTTCCCGCCCTGGTCTAACTCTGTGTCCTCAATGCCTAGAACAGCACCTGATAAGAGATGTTCAACAAGAAAAATGATATGGAAGAAATGATAAATAAACCATTCTGGGGCTCCTGCAACCCCAAAATAAAGTCTAGACCTCCAAGGCCCCACCTGTCTCAACCCACAAAGTCTCTGCTTCCAACAGCAACCCCACTGGACACTGCACAGAGGTCATACAGGGCCACCTTCCTAGTTCCCCCTCCAGCGCCCTCAAGCTCGTCCTGAAAGCAACACCTCTACAGAGACTAGAGGGCTCCCCTTACCCCACTGCCTTTGTGTCACACCAGCCTGGCTCACCCATGTTCGCGTAGCCTAGACACTGGAGTCTGAGAGATTGTATCTGAGTCCTTTTGTGTTCCCAGGTCTACCCCGCCCAGGGAAGGAGGGACCAGAGAGGGCTGCCCTCCCCAAGCCTCACCCCCCAGAACACAGTGAAATATCTCAAGACTGACCCCAAGAGCCTAGGATGGAGGTTACATGCCTACAGTACTATCACTGGGGAGGTTGAGGCAGGAAGATTCCACGGTAAAGTCCAGATTTGGTACTACATATTTGGTGTTATATATATATATGACTACCAGGCAATGGTAGGTCATAACAAAAGCCTATCTCAACCCAGAGGGAAAAAAAAAGAAAGAAAAGAAACTAGGAGCATGGACAAAAATCCAAACTCCCACCCATTCTGTAGTTGGCCAGCCTTCTGCTAGGGCCTGACTGGCTTCCCCACCAGCCCTTGACAGTATCTCCCATTGCCTCAGCAATCCCAGCTCCAATGGAATGCCACTCAGCTGCAAGGTCAGCTCTACAGGGACAGGGCCTCCCTGCTACAAGCCCTAGACACTAAACCTCACATCCACATGGCCTGTGCTGGGTACTGTTCCAAGTGGATTATGTGGGGAGCTGCTCTCCTCACGGCAGCTCTAGGCAGACCTTTATCATCATATTGTTCCACCCCACTCAGTCACCTGCCCAAGGTCAGGCAGCTTCTTTAAATGCTGGGCTAAAGCCAAGCACAGTGGCTCACACCTTTAAGCCCAGAACTCTTGGGAGGCAAAGGCAAGAAGATCTCTGTAAATTTGAGGCCAGTTTTGATCTACAGAGTGAGTTCCGGGACAGCCAGGGATACACAGTGAGACCCGTTCTCAAAAACCAAAAGCCAAAGCTAAGACGTAACTTGACAGACTGACCTAGAGTCCTGGCTTCTCTATCCCCACTCCATCCTTCACTGCTTCAAAAAAGGCTGCCTACCTACATAGCCTGTGCGCGCGCATGCGTGCACGTGTGTGTGTGTGTGTGTGTGTGTGTGTGTGTGTGTGTGAGATCTGATCCTTCATTACACAGCACCAGAAAAGTCAAGAATATCACTCTGCTCAACAGATGGTTTACCGACCCACCAGTATCACATCCCAGGTGGATGCAGTGTGGCTCCACCATGGGCACGAGGACTCTCAAGGCCCATGGATACTTACCACAGGTCACTTTGCCTTCTGATGAGGGCCTGCCCAGCTCCTGGTGCTGCTGCTGCACGGTTGCTGGGCCTGCTCTCCGCCGCCGCCTGGCACCACTACTAGGGCGGCCCCGACTCCGTCGCTGCCGTTTGGTTGGAGGGGAGCCTGGAAGACATAGGAGAGCCAGCTCAGGACCAGGAAGAAAGAATGCCAAAATACAGACAGGGCCGGTGAGAGAATAAATGTGTACAGTTTACAACCCCACAAGAGAGGAATCAGAACATGCCTTACATCTGTTACTTTCCTGGGAGCCCTGAAAGGACACATTAGAAATAACTGAAACTGGCTGCAGATAGACTCCTTGAAATGCTTTTAGCTTTGCCTTTTGAGTCATGTAACTGTTTTATACACTTAAATGAAAAGAAGCAAATGATAAAGTCAAACAGAAACGAATGAACCGAAGTGCACACAATTGGTGACACCGAATTCTGATGAAGGAATTAGGGCAAGTACCTTAGAACACTGTGACTGCACACTCAGCTGGATCTGGCCAAAGCACAACAAGTACAAAGAAAGAGTGACCAGCACTCCAGGCAGAGGCAGACGGACCACTGTGAGTTCAAGGCCAGCCTGGTCTACAGAGTGAGACCCTGTCTCAAAATGCATGCATGCTTATACACACACAAACACAAGCACACACCCATATTATCACTCTCTCTCTCTCTCTCACTTGCTCGCTCAGAATAAATACAAACCCATCTTGTGCTCCATCCAATGGATGCTCACAGTGGGGAGTGAGGCTGAGTTAGAAGATGAAGGGATTCCAGGCCAGTCTGGACTACACAATAAAACCCTGCCTTAGAACCAAAATAAAACCAAGAGGAAAGCTGGAGAGATGGCTTAGTGGGTAAAGGAGCTTGCTGCTCAAACCTGCTGACCAGAGTCCAATTCCTGGAACCACATAAAGGCAGAAAGAGAAGCCATTCCACAGAATTATCCTCTGACTTCCGTATCTGTGTGCCATGAACCCCCCAGCACTTGCTCCCTCTTTCTCTCTCTTTCTGACTCTCTCTTTTTCTCTCTCACACACGCAAATACACACTCTAGCAAAGATTTTAAAGGAAAGCTGAGTTGGAAAAATTTACAAAAAAAGAAGGAAGAAAACATATTAACAAAATAAATGTGTTCAGTTTGCAACTCCCTGCAGACAAGAGAGAATCTGAACTCTACTGACAAGTTACTCCTGTTGCCAAGTCTGAAAGAATACATTAGTAGCAAATCAAACTCAACAGATAAAATTTGTTGTCACCTCATTACTGCTGGAAAACAAAGTAAATCCATCTCAGTGCCAACAGCCAAGACTTTCACTATAAAAAAAAAATAAAGTCAGGGGCCCAAGAGAAGGCTCAGCAATTAGCATGCACATTGCTCCTCTTGATTCCTCCAGGACCAGCACTCAAGTGTGCAAACCCAAACACATACACATAATTAAAGTAAACTTAAAAGCCTCAAGGATTATTGGCACAAGTCACCAAATCCGGCTCGGAGAACTTTTTCTGAAAAGCAGGCATCAGCTTTCTCAAGCAGCTGAGAAGCAGACTACACACCCAGCATCAGCTATTGGTCTCTAAACATCCAGGCCCCTAACAGAAATCAGGCTTCTTGACAAGCAGATGACTTTGGGGGTGAGAAGTGCAAGGTAAGCCCAGGACATCAGGAATGTCACTCAGAGAGTGACGCAGACAAGTCAAAAGGTCAGAGCGAAGCAATCTGAATGCTGATAAGAATGACTAATTGGCTAACAAAGTAAACAAAGCCGGGCAGTAGTAGTGCCACCTCTGATTCCAGCACTCAGGGGGTAGAGGCAGATGCATCTCAGATGAGTTTCCAGTCAGGACTACTTAGTGATACCCTGCTGTTAAAAGAAAAGAAGGGCTGGAGAGCAGCTCAACTGTAGAGTTCCTGCCTAAAATCCAACAATGAGGTTCTAGGGTCACAACCTGGTGAGAGAAGCCTTTGCCTCCCATGAACAAAGCCCTCAGTTTAATCTCTAATACCATAAAAACAATAAAAATAATTAAAAATGAAAACAATACATTTTTAAAACTACCCTTTGTTCCAGCCTTATTTGCACAAGTAATCCCAGTTATTAGGTTGGCTGAAGCAAGGGAATCTGCTTCAAGCTTATTTTCACAAAAAGCTGCAAAACATAAGGAAATAAACGAGTCACCATTACAACATTACTATGGTAAATGGTTCAAACAGGGTTCACAAGAATGATGCTACGTCCCCCTGGAAGAACAAGTGAGTACAGAGAACTTTAAAAAGTATCTTCTTACACACTAGTAACCATAGCAAGAAAGCTTCATCTCTTCACTGAGCCTCGTGGATGGCTCAGCGGATAATGCACCTGCTGCCCAAGCAGCATATGACTGTGAGGCAAACACGGGGGCTCAGCTGCCGCCCCAGTACCCAGGAGGCAGAGACAGGATTCCCAGGGCAAGCTGGCTCGAGGGGCAGCCAAAGACCTTGTCCCACCCAATAAACAGTGGAAGACAGCTAGTGCCAACTTATAGCCTCTCCACAGACATGCACACGTGTGAACATGGACCTTCACATACACACCTACACGCATATAATGTGTTGATCACACATCAACACACACAAATACACAGCTTCACACGTACAAACAAATCTGGCCAGAGCCAGTTGATCACATGTCCCTATTTACAGTGCAAATTTCATGACAGGCACCAACACAAGGAGAACACATTGATCAAGGAACATTCCTGCCAAAAATGTGTAACCCAAATCAAACCAACCCTTTGCACCTAATGACCACTCTGCAGGAAGACAGACGGACAAGTGACAGGACCGTCATGTAGCAACCAGAAGCAGTCAGAATGCTGTACACACCAATCAGCCCTCTAGGTGGACAAGTCAAAAGCAGAACACTCTGGGCCAAGGAGGAGGGGTGCAAGAGTCGTGTTTCAGTGGTATAGAGGGCAGTTAGCATGTAGGAGGCCCAGGTTCCAGGTACAGCCCCAGCCCCAGCCCCAGAAGGAAGAAGAAAGGAAGGAAGGTAGGTAGTCAGTCAGCCTGTCTGCCTGGTAAGGAAGGAGTTTCTATTCTATAGAGGTTAAAAGATATAAAAAACTGCATGCCACTTGGGCATGGTGGCTCACACCTCTGATTCCAATACTGGGGAGGATGAGGCCAGAGAATTGCCTCTGTTCCTTGGGTCTCAACTTTCCTAATGCCAAGACCCCTTAATACAGTTCCTTACACAGTGGTGACCCCAACCATACAATCATTTTCATTGCTACTTCATAACTATAATTTTGCTACTGTTATAACTCTGAATGGAAATAGTTGTGTTTTCCGTTGGTCTTAAGCGACCCCTGTGAAGGGCCGTGTGCCACGACCCACAGGTTGAGAATCACTACTCCAGTTTGTAGATGAGTCTTGGCTACAAATGAGTTCTAAGCCAGCCTGGGCTGCAGAATGAGACTCCATCTCTAAACAGGAATTAGTAGAGCTTTTCATTTTTAAGCTGCATACACAACAAACAATATAAACAGGCTCTGAAACCGCGCAGATCTTAAGAAATTCGAAAGTAGACCATGAAGGTGTCAGAGACCTAATACTTGTTTTCTTAGGTGTGATAACGGTCTTCAAAGGGCAGAGGAAAACTTATTCTCAAATTATGCCAGCTAATTCAGAGGCAAGGCTATTGATGCCTGTAATTTGCTACCAAAGACTTCAACAAAGACCTCAGAATTTTCTACACACACACACACACTACACAGAACACAGTGGCAGAATGTTCGTGATCCCTGAATCCAAGTGAAGATATTCTCTGTATTATCTTAACTTCTCTGGACATTTGAAATTTTACATAATTAAAAATTAGGGGGAGGGGGATTGTGTACACTGACTGGAATACAGTAATTGAACTAATTAAAGGCATTCACCATGAAATAAATCTCAGAAATGTGCCCAGCCAAGGCTGCCAGGTCACATGCCTCAACATGATGCCATCTGAGTGAAGCATGAGTCCATGTGACACAACCCCGTTGCTTCAGGACACACGCTTCTACCTATAGCAATAACAAAAACAGACAGAGTGACCCTTCAGGCCATTTCCTTGATGGGCCAGGACGCTGGAGGTCATCATGGTTTAAGAGAGAGACAGGGACCCTTGTCACCCTACCTGCCCAGTGGACTCACCTGTGTCCCACTGACTCTGCTGGGAATCAGAAGAACTACCTGACTGTTGCCGACGCCGGCAACTGCCCTCTGTCCTTTTGGAAGAAGAGCCAGGACTGCCATAACTGTATCGCTCGGGGGATACTGGGGAAAGAGAATGGAATCAGTATTCACTGCTTCCTTTCCTCCCAGGTCCGGCCTCCTAGGAAGAATGCCTGGACCATAGGATGCCTAAGCCCAGGTCCCAGAGGTCACGCCCAAACGCCCACTCCTTCTCAAGCACTTCCTGCTACAGGTTACTCCCGGCCACTAGGACACAGTGCTCATGGGGCTGCCCAATCCATATCAACAGCTCCAGCTGTCAGGCTTGGACGTCCAATGACCAGGTCCCTGCAACGGCCCTTGCCTCCATGTGCTCCTGGCTTATGCCAGGGCCCCAGCCTTTCATCTCTTCTAGAGCCTGACACTCAGACATATTTTTCCAAAATCAGACAGCTATCCCTAGAGGTGCCCTTCTGTTTGTGCAAATCCCACAGGCTTATTATGGGGCAGGAAAGCTCATAATCCCCACCCCCAGCCACCACACTCTATCTCTCAAGAAAAGAGCCTACCTATGTACACAGGCTTCCTGGCACCTGACCCTCCCCGGCTCTTCTCTTTCTGCCCAAGGATCAAGGGCCTGGAGACAGGACAGGCAGGTTTGAATCTTGGTCCCTTTACTTGCTAAATGTTACATGTGTGACATATTTTCATGCCCCCCCCTTTTAAGTGCCACCTTCTTAGACTATTCCTTCATCGTTACCTAGGTTGGGGCCACCTCCCCTCATTTTGAGGCATTCTATCCATCTCACCCAATATATGGCTGTTAGCTAAAGCTAAGTTCCTCGTTTATTATTAAGTGGCTCCCTCTACTAATGCAAGCTTCATGGAATAAACATCTTGGCCTTATTCTCTTTGTGGCCACCATAATGGCTGTAGTTCTCACGTGCAGCCAGGTAACTTCTCTAGTCCTGTTGCTTTCCCTGTGTCACCGGTGGGGAGGCTATCAGGTACAGTTCATATGAAAGCTTTACCTCTGCCTGGCATACAAAGTTCCACACACGGTGGCTACAACCTTTGCTGATATGCTCAAATTCCACAAGCTCGCTCCTAACCTAAGTTATGCCCTCTCCCTTTTTGGGATTCTCATTGGGGGAAAAAGGCGGGGAGGGAGACTGGAATTCATATCAGGGAAGCACAGGGGGCCCAATGGGAGCAAGGTGTTCTGGTCCCAGAAGTCCTGCAACCTCCCATTCGAACCTTACCTGGCCGGCGCCGCTTGCGGGCCAGATGTGGCAGTAGGTCGTGGCGGGCCAGCACGCGCAGGAGTTGGCTCAGCAGCCGCAGGTTGCTCTCGTCGCACTGCCCACGGCGTTCCAGCTCCAGAAGCAGCTCCAGGCCGCTGCGGGCGCGGGCCAGGCCTCCGGGGGCGCCGGGAGCCTCATCCAGCAGGAAGGCCAGGAGCTCCAGTTCGCACTCGGTCAGCTGCCCGCCAACCACCTCGAACATACGGTGAAGCGACAGCATGCCGTAGTAATCCAAACACTCATCCTCCTCCCAGCTCGGGGCCGGGGTCGACCCGGACAACGCCATTCCCAGGGGAGGGGTGCGGAACAAGCTCAGAACCGGGGCCTAGAACCCACACGGCGGGGAGGATGTCGTGGTCAGCGACGCGGTGGCCCAGAGCCCACACAGGCCATTCGTGTGACCCCCGAGAGGTGTCTCCGGATAGGGTCGCCCCATAACCTCAACGGTCTCAACCTCCCCCTCCCACGGACAGGAATGGTATCACCCCAGGTACCCTAGTAACAGGTCAAGACGCCAGACCCCACCGGTCCAGCGACCAGTCGGGCCAGCCAAGCCCAGGCGCCCCTCTCCAGGTGGTATGTTCCAAACTTGCCACCGACCAACCTAGGAGATCAGCCCGAATGAGCCTCACGGCCCATTGCAGGACACCTTGTCCAATGCCCGGTGACTTTGGGTGGCAAATGTCCGGCCGTGGTCCTTAGTTCTGTCCACTAGTACCTTTCGGCTAGCCCCAACGCCCCACCCAAGTAGTACCACTCAAAAGTGACCCTCGGTTCCCTGCAAGTGGGATCGACAAAGACAGCCCCGAGCTCCACACAGGGGGTACTGTCTGAAACCGGCCCCTACTCACCCTAGAAGGGCAATCGGTCCTGCCCTCACCCCTGCACCCAAGAGGTCCCATCTACCCACCATCAGTCACCCTTAGGCCTCTCTGGATCCTCACCAGATTCCAGCGTCCGATGACTCCTGGGCGACGGCCGCAGCCACTTGTTTTGGCTCTTTCTGGCACCTTCTCTATTATTACGCCTGCGTCACCTCGCTCCTCCTTCACCCAACTCGCGCAGGTGCGACCGCCACGCCCCTACGGCGCAAGCGCACAATAAGGCCTTTAAGCCCCACCTCTCCAGGCCGCCTGACGCGTCCCTAACCGAAGCGTCCCCGCTCGCCAGTGCTGCGCTTGCGCAACAGCAGAGCCTAGCTGCGTCTGGCACTTGGTCGTGAATCGAAGTTTAAAGTCTTCGTGTGTGTCCCTTGGATCCCACGACGTGACCTGTTGGGATTATTCATCCCACAGCTACATCCCCCTCCTGATCACGACCTAAACGCCCACATGACGAATGCCACCAGCTGCCGGCGCAAAGTACAACAGTCACGACTGTCAGGGCTCCCAGGAGCTCGCAGAGCTCATAATCCGGACTTGTATTAAAGTACCACCCCCACCATTCCTAGGTGGCATCCAGGAAACCACATCTCAACTCTTCTGTCTCATAGCCTGTCTGGAAACCCTCATCCAGCTCCCCAGCCCCAATGTAAAAGTCCTCCAGTCGCATGCCCGAGAATACTTCTCCCCAAATCGCAACAGACCCCCTCACCCCATGTGCACACCCCGAAGACGTCCATCAGGACCTCTCGTCACAGACACCCACACCCTTCTACACAGTCTTTCTTCTCTGCCCTCTGAGCCATTCAGAAGCTCCCCTAACCAGCACCTCACGAGAGCAAGCCTGTCAGAGAAGGGGAGGCTACGGGTGAGGCCTTGAGCATGAGGGCTCCTCCTCCCCACTTAGGTGACTCAAGGTCAGGGCCCGAACGTGCCTGAGCCAGGTCTCTTCTCAGACTGGTTTCCACCCTTGGAATTATCTCCCTGAGAGGTGGGAGGCCTGTGCGCGAGGTACTGGCTCAATACTGGTTGTTTCCTTTCTCTAGGCCTTGGCTTTTCCACCTGTGACGGCAGTGGAAACACAGTCCACTGTGCGCTGTCTATGTGAATATCACTGAACCTGACGGAGAATGAGAGGAAGGGAAAGCCATCTAGAAACTGCAAGGCTTCTATGTTAGGTGGGCTATAGTGGGTACCCAGTGTTATCAGGCCTTGAGCTGAACTGTTTTTTCACCTGTATAACATCCAATGCTTCCAAATAGCCTTCCAGGAGGATGGGATTCAAGCCCACTTTACATATGAGCAAAACTGAGGCGGCCCAGGAAAAGTACCTCAATTGTGTCTGGCTCTGAAACTATGCTTCAGGGACGCTTCAGCGTCTTCCGCTAAGAGATGCCACCTGTGAAGGTGTCGCGTAGCCCAAGCTCACTTAGGAGACCTCGCTCTACCCGGACGCACACTTCTCTAAATTTTCAAACAGCGGGCGAGGAGCGGCCCGGGGGAACTGCGCAGGCGCCTCTCCCGGACCCGGGCACCGCCCACAGGGCACTGATGTCTGCGTGGAGAAACTCTCGAAGCCCCGCCAGAGTACCGACGCGCAGGCGCGAGGGGCGCGTGCCCTGCGCTATCATCTCTGATTGGCTGCCTCGGGTGAGGGTGCCGCCCAATGGGAGGCGTGGATAGTGAGGGGTCCCACACACCCGCTGCGGAGGGTCCGTGTCAAGAGCGGCAGGGGCTGCTTGGAGGTAAGCGAGCTGGGTGAGGGCGCCGCGGGGCGGGCGGGGAAGAGAGCGCTGGGTGCAGGGAGAGAGTGGAGGGAGAAGGAAGGGCACACTGAGGGTCGGAGAGCCTTGGGGCCTGCGCCGAGGGCTGGAGTAGCGCGGGTTGATCGACAGCTCCTTCCTGTGTGTCCTGGCGGCGTCAGTGGAGCCCCTGGTGTGTGCGGGACCCAGCTTGAGCTCGCTTGCACACCCCACCCCTTCAGGGGGCCCTCACGCCGCCGAGCAGAGGAGTCTTGATAAGAGAAAAAGGCAGTGTAGCGGGAAAGTTGAACTTTACGGCCCCTGGTGGAGAGATGCTCAGATTTACTTTGTGTATACACAGAGGTTTAAGCTAAATTCCACCTACCGTGCCCTGACACACTGTAGGATGGAGCGAAAGGATTGCAGGCGAGAAATGTACCGATGTAAAGTTACCTGGGCTACTTTCTAGAAAGACAGGTATTCGGATTGTGTCCGTGTTGTTAAATGAGATTCAGTGAGCCATGGTAAACTGGCTCCTATGCACCATGCTTTTTCTTGTGTGAGCTCATCCATATTTTGTAAAGTTTGTCTATCCACTCCTTTCCTGGTACAAGCCAAGTAGCGTGTTCTGATCCTAGCCCCAGGCGCGCGAGGGGGGGAGTTCTGTCCTACAAGTGGGGATGTAATCAAGGCAGAACGCAGCCCTCCACCTTCTCCTGCCACCACCCCCAGCCCCAGCCCCGTTTGAGTGTTTCTGGAAAATCTTTCTTGGCTTTTCGATACAGGGTTTCTCTGTGTAGCTTTGGAGCTTGTCCTGGAACTTGCTCTGTTTGTAGCACAGGCTGGCCTCGAGCTCGACAGAGATCCACCTGCCTCTGCCTCCCGAATGTTGGGATTAAAGGTGTGCGCCACCACCACCTGGCCTAGGAAAATCCTTTATGGAATGGTTCAAACTTCATGAGGAGCCAGGTGTAGTGGTACATGCTTTCTGTGCCAGCACTGGAGAAGTAGAAGTGGGTAGATTTCTGTGAGTTTGAGGCCAGCCTGCTCTACATAGTAAGTTCTAGACTGGTCAGGTCTAGAGGTCTCAAAAAAAAAAAAAACCCACTTAGTGAGGAATTTGGAAATGGTAGATCAGGAAAGTTTAGCTCCTGAACATTTAGCAGATCATTTATTCACAGAGCATTTATTGGGCATCGACTGAAAACAGGGCCTTATGCTGGACTGTGTTGTGGGAGAGTTGGACTAGTAGAAGTGTAGTATACACAGGGATGGTTATGGTCCCAAGACCTCACTTCCTATAGGGGATCTTATGCAGTTCCTGAATACTTCTGTGTACCTACTATGTGCTCAGCATTGGGAATGCCTCAGTGATGAAGAAGCTAAAATCCCTGCCCTCTGGGATGAGTTCATGAGCAGCTTCTGTTTTGGTTTTTCAAGACAGGTTTTCTCTGTGGCTTTTGGAGCCTGGCCTAGAACTAGCGCTTGTAGAGCAGGCTGGCCTTGAACTCACAGAGGTCCTCCTGCCTCTGCCTCCTGAGTGCTGGGATTAAAGGCGTGTGCCACCATTGCCCGGCTCATGAGCAGCTTCTATGCCAGCGCTATAAACTAAAGTCTGCCTACTTCTGACACAGACAGAAGAGGTAAAGAAGGTGGCCATTGGCACTTGGGAGGCAGAGGAAACAAGATTGAGAACCAGACTTTGCTGTGTACATGCTGAGGCCAAGGTCAGCAGCCTAGATATTTATAAGCTCTAGTTTCAAAAACAGAAATCGAAACCAGACCTGACGGTGGTGGTACACGCCTCTAATCCCAGCACTCAGGAGGTAGAGGCAGGCGGATCTCTGTGAGTTCGAGGCCAGCCTGGTCTACAAGAGCTAGTTCCAGGACAGGCTCCAAAACTACAGAGAAACCCTGTATAGAAAAACCGGGGGGGGGGGTGTACAACACTAAACCAGGCGCCAGTAAGATGACCCAGCAGGTAAAGGTGCATGTCACACAACCCTGTTGATCCACATTCAATCCTCGAACCCACATAAATATGGGAGGAAAGTTTGAACTCCACAGAGTTTTCCCCTGACCTCCACATGTTCGCTACAACATGTATTCATGCATACAGGCACACAGTAACATAAGCAAAGAAAAAAAATGGTGGGGACCTTCAGGGTGACTCAGTGGGTAAAGACAATTGACACTAAACCTGATGACCTGAGTTTGATTCCAGAACCTGCATGATAGTAGGACAAATCCTTCAGGTTGTCCTCTCACCTCCATACATGTCCCCTCACCTGATAAATAAGTGTAATAAAGTAAAAGTAAAATGCCCTTAAAAAGATTGGGAATGGATCAGAAAGCTAGTTCCTAGGTTTAGGGGGGGTTCGAGGAATGGACTGTGAGTGCCTGTTGTGTGAACGGGGTTGGGTTGAGACCAGAGAAAGAACGGAGGAGGTAGGACACAGTGGAGGATTTGAGAGTTTTGGGTTGGTTGGTTGGTTTTTGTTTTGTTTGTTTTTTGAGACAGAGTAGCCTTGGCTGTCTTGGAATAAGCTCTGTAGACCAGGCTGGCCTTGAGCTCACAGAGATCCATCCACCTGCCTCTGCCTCTTGAGTTCTGGGATTAAAGGCGTTATGTACCCAGCAAGATTTGAGTTTTGTATCTCGGGTGCTAAGTGTGATGGTATGCACCTGTGATCCCAGTCCTGGGGAGGCTGAGGCGGAAGGATCACTTCAAAGCCATCCTCTGTTGCATAGCAAGTTTGAGACCAGCCTTGGTTGCATACAAACCCAAGTATTGACTTTTGTTAACAAAGTACCTTCTTAGTCTAGTGGTCAGTCCGACTTTTAGCTCCATTTTACAGGTGAGAGAAGTAAAAAGGGAATGCTCAGATTCAAGCTGAGGGAGGCCTTGTTCCCACTCCTCCGTTAAATGAGTATTCCAGAGGAGGAAAGGTGTTACACAACAGGAAACCTCATGTGTGCATGTGTGTGTGTTGGCAGGGCAGCACCAGGGGCCAGGCTCCAGAGCACCCCCCCTCTCTTTCAGACACCTGACTGTAGTAGCTGTGATAGGCTGAGACATAAAGGTTGAAGTGAGACTGATTGACAGACTGGTGACTAATGGGGTGAGCAAGGGAACTCCCGAGACACCCGCTCCCCTTGGGGTCCTGACGGACCACTGACTCCTGCCCCTCTTTCTCCAGACACTGCCTTCCCCATAATGGCAGAGATGGTGGCAGAAGCAGCTGAGATGCCAACACACTCACCAGGAGCAGTGGACATTTTGACACCTGTGTCAGGAGAACTGGCAGAAATGGCAACCACAGTGACTGAGATGACCCCTGGGGAGGCACTGGCCTCATCCCTCTTCTTCCAGCACCACCAGTTCATGTGCTCTGAGTGTGGCAGCCTCTACAACACCCTGGAGGAAGTCCTCTCTCACCAGGAACAGCACCTGCCCACCATGTCAGAGGAGGAGGTGCTGACCACCCAGGACACGGGCCTGGAGCCTGAGCTACTGCCTGACACTGGGGACGGACCTTTCCAATGTGGTGAATGCAGCCAACTCATCCTCTCCCCCAGTGAGCTCCTGGCACACCAGGATGCCCACCTGCAGGAGTCTGCAAGCCAGATCCAGTACCAGTGTGGCGACTGCCAGGAGCTCTTCCCCTCACCTGAGCTGTGGGTGGCTCATCGAAAGACTCAGCACCTTTCCAGTACAGCTGATGAGCCACCACTGCCACCTCCTTTGCCTCCCCCAACACCACCACCCCCGCCACCAGAAGTCAAGATGGAGCCCTATGAGTGTCCCGAGTGCTCTACTCTCTGTGCCACCCCTGAAGAGTTCTTGGAGCATCAGGGCACCCACTTTGACTCCCTGGAGAAAGAAGAGCGCAATGGGTTAGAAGAGGAGGAGGACGAAGAGGAGACAGATGAGGAGGCAGCTGCAGAGCTCACTGCTGATATGGGAGATGACAAGGCCACGGCTGATCGAGCTCAGAGCTGTGGAGATTGTTCCCAGCACTGTACCTCTTCAGCTGCACGCCGCCGACACCGACGGGCATCTCGTGGCCCAGCATCTGCCACCCTCCCCTTTCACTGCAGCCAATGTCAGCGCAGCTTCAGCTCTGCTAACCGTCTGATGGCGCATGGACGGGCCCACGTGGGTGGGACCCATGAGTGTACCACCTGCTCCAAGGTGTTCAAGAAGGCAGCCTCTCTGGAGCAGCACCAGCGGCTGCACCGTGGGGAAGCCCGCTACCTCTGTGTGGACTGTGGCCGTGGCTTTGGCACTGAGCTCACACTGGTGGCCCATCGGCGAGCCCATACTGCCAACCCATTACACCGCTGTCGCTGTGGCAAGACCTTCAGCAACATGACCAAGTTCCTCTACCACCGACGAACTCACACTGGGAAAAGTGGAACCCCCACCAAAGTAGCAACTGTCTCCCCAGCTCCAGCTGAGCCCACGCCCCCACCTCCACCCCCACCTGTCCAGTTGCCCTGTCCACAGTGCCCCAAGTCCTTTGCCTCAGCCTCCAGGCTTTCCAGGCACCGACGCGCAGTGCATGGCCCCCCTGAACGCCGACACAGGTGTGGGATTTGTGGCAAGGGCTTCAAGAAGCTGGTCCATGTGCGCAATCACTTGAGGACACACACAGGCGAGAGGCCCTTCCAGTGTCACTCCTGTGGGAAGACCTTCGCCTCTTTAGCCAACCTCAGCCGCCACCAGCTGACCCATACAGGCGTGCGTCCCTACCAATGCCTAGACTGTGGCAAGCGCTTCACACAGAGCTCCAACCTGCAGCAACACCGGCGGCTACACCTACGACCAGTAGCCTTTGCGCGTGCCCCTCGCCTTCCCATAACTGGTCTCTACAACAAGAGCCCCTACTACTGTGGAACCTGCGGCCGCTGGTTCCGCGCCATGGCAGGCCTCCGACTGCACCAGCGGGTCCATGCCCGAGCCAGAACATTGACCCTACAGCCTCCCAGGTCACCCTCTCCGGTTCCACCCCCACCCCCTGAACCTCAGCAGACTATCATGTGCACAGAGCTTGGGGAGACCATCGCCATCATCGAGACATCCCAGCCACTGGCACTGGAGGACACACTGCAGCTGTGCCAGGCAGCACTGGGGGCCAGTGAAGCGAGTGGACTGTTGCAGCTGGACACGGCGTTTGTGTGACAGAGCGCAAGAGCAATGATAAAAGGGTTCGCTTACAAGACAGCAGAGGCAGCTCACGGGAGAAGACCACCAGATGTCAGGATCCACCCTGCTGGCCTCTTCTAACTGCTGACTCCTCAGACCAAGGACAACACTGCCAGATTTCTCCTGTCACCTTTCTCTGCCCAAGGTGAAACTGAAGCTCTGCGAAGTGATGTGATCGATCTCAGCCCCTGCTGCTGCGTTGCAGAATGGGGTTTGCCAAGGCTCTTTGCACGGCATCACCCAGTGCTCAGCAACATCAGGTAACCTTTATGAGCACCAACCATATGCCAGACACTCTCATATACCTCTCAGATCTTCTGCTTGTAAACCCTAACCCCCCACTTCCCTGGACTTTGGGTGCCTGGAACTTAGCTCTGCTGGGTACAGGTAGTTTCTCTGGGCTTGCTCCTTCTCAGTTTGACAGTATAGAAAGAAATCTGTAGGTACCCACAGTACTCAGCTCAGACTAGGTGAAGTTGAAGAGCCAGGAGTGAACCAGACACAGCTCTGAACTCAGGCAATGCTCAGTCCAGCAGGAGCAACAGACTGAAGTACAGACAGCTTGCCTGAGTGCAGCACATTCAGCCTGTGTGCTCAAGGCACACACGTGCCATGGTGCTATGGGCCAGAGGCAGCGAGTCAGGCCTGAGGATCCCTGGGCTATAATGGGAAAAGTGTAGGGACAGTAGGATCTGAGAATAGGGAGCAAGCCTCCATGGGAGGTGACCAAGAGTGAGGGATTCCTAGTGGCACCAGTTCCTGAAGTAAAGCAGGAATCTGCCAGTGGAAAAGAACATTTTAGACAGGCCATCCAGTTATAACTGCAGTGAACACCCGACTGCCTGACAGGCTTAGGCAGGACACTTAGTGTCTGTCGGGTCCAAGGTGGACCTGTGCATCATCCCTGTTGTACGAGTAAGGAAATGGGTCAGAGAATCACCCCAGCTCTCTGGTCTCTGAAGAAGACCTGAAACCCAAACAGCAGCTGATGGCAGGGGATATATTCTATTCTCCTTGGAGAAGGCAGTGTCATAGAGCATTTGGGATTTGAGGAGATCTTGGAAACAGGAAGGGATTGTATCTTTTCATAGGGTGTCCTTCCTCTCCCTAAGATGAGTATAGGAGACCAGTGGGGCAGGGCTCCCCCAAGCCTCAGCAGACCATGGTGCTCCAACAAGTGAAGCAGGATGCTGTTGGGGCTGGGCATTGTCTGAGAGATAAGCCCAGGCCTTGGAAATTGAGGTGAGTTGTTGAAGGAACGTCACAGGGAGGGTGTCATGTCTCCCTGGATCAGAGCACGGAGAGTGGGAGGTTGGCAATGGTCCAAGAGAGATGAGCAGAATTGAGTAGGTACATTAGAGTCCAATGGGTAAGACAGCCTCAGTGACCACATAGTCAACCAGTAGGTCCATCCCTTAACCCAAACCAGCCATTCTCTCCGTACTTTATAACTGGTTTGAGCAAAAGATCTGTCCTACAGGGTAGACAGGCACCCCTGGGGCTGATGGAAGCATCTAGCAGAGCCCAGAATCTTAGAATCCCTCAAGGATATGTTTCAAAATTCCTTTTTGGGCAGTGTTAGAATCCATCAGAAGGACCCAAAGTTGTTCCCTCCCTTTCTGAAGCCTCCTACCCACTCACTGCTTGGCAACATGTGGCGATACCATTTCCTTCTGCTATGGTCCCCACCATCTGGCTCCAGCATATTTTAAAAGTCAAGGGGAAAAGCCAGGCAAGGTGGCACAAGCCTGCAATCTCAGCATTTGGGAGCCTAAGGCAAAAATCATCTCCAGTTCCAGACAGACTTGAATTATAACTGGAAGACCACCTCAAAAAACAGAAAAGCTAAGCTCTCTACCTCCACCTTCCCAAGGTCACCACTTCCTAATATCCCTAAGAGAAGTGAAGCAAGTGTGTACCCTCCTTCAGGCAGTTACACCCCAGGAATTCTGTCTGTCCACACATACCACCCCACTGAGTTTGCAGGCAGTTAGCCTGAGAGACTCTCATCATCCAGGGTCCCACTGGGCCCTGCTGCAGACATCGCTTTGTTCAGGTCCTGACCCTGCCTCTTAAATTCTGGCACTCTGAACCCTAATCTCACTGATCACCCAGGATGGAGACCTTGCCCCAGCTGAAGCAGATGGTTTCTGCCAGGCCATGGACAGGCTCATAAGCACTGGTGGTTTAGGGGTTTCCAGCCTCAGTGGCCCCCTGCCTGAGGTACAACTCATTCCAAGCCCTGAACCCCCTCACCTCTGTGGAAACAGGCAGCCAGACAGGAAGAAGGGTTTCATGCCAATAATTTATTGAACGGAGGTCTGTACACAGGCAAACCTTACTGTGGAAACTAAGACACCAGGGGCTCTTTCCCTACTCCCTCCTTCCAGGATGAGGAGAGGGCAGAAGCCTTGGGAGCAGAGGACAAGAGGGGGATACAGCTGAGGGGGGGCAGGTTGGATGGTGTGAATCGACGTTTTTCTTTAAGAAAAAAATTATAACAATCTATTTACACCCGGGGGACCAGGGAAGGGAAAAGGTGGGCTGGGCTGGTTCTATTTACAAGGGACATGGGAGGGGGAAAGGAGTGGTAGCCTGGGGGGGGGAGGGGACAGGACCAAGGGGGTAGAAGGTCCTCATAGCCCTAAACCCCCTATCCTTCCTTCTCTTCCCTCCCCACAACCAGTTAAAATCCTCTTTAAAAAGCCCCACCACAAAGGTAAGGCTGAGGAGGGAGGCCTCGATGTTAGGGGTAGGAGTTCATTTACCTCTGCCCTCTAGTCTAGGGGCCCAACCAGGGCAGGAGCTTGATGAAGCTATGGCCCCCCCCTTCCCAGCCCCACTTGGGAATTCCCAGATGGATGTGGAGGGGTAGTCGGTGGGGCCCTCAAGAAGAGTTAGCCAGGGTAGGTGTGGCATCAGGTGCCTGCCAGTCTGGGCCGGTCTGAGTCTCAGTTAAAGCTGAAGGAGGGAGGAGGAGACAGTTAGCCCTACCGCCATGCCATGAGAGTAGAACTTGTTTCAAGACATTGCAAGAAGCTGACAGCTGTCACTTCTGGTTCAGGGTTACAAACTCAGATGCCAAAGGCCAGCTTGACACTAAAGTGGCTCACATCAGGGAGCCAGGCTCCATGGAAGAAAGGAGCAGCTGGACAGAGCTCCAACTGCTGTCAGGAGACAGACCCACAGCTACCAAGCCCAGTTTTCTCCCCCAAAGAAACAGGAAATCTGATTCTTTTTTTGCCCAAAATGGCCCAATGTTTAAATGTGGGCAACTTTCTGTTTATTTGTTCAGACCAAGAAATGTTTGGCATTTAAACACAAATGTGGTCAATACTGTCCTATTAAGCTAAGGTTGCTGAAATACTATGCCTTCTGTGCCATCAAATGTCGACAAATTAAAACCTCTAGAAAACTGTAGAAGCCAAGGACAGCCCCCACTTTACCCTCAACACATGTTCCCCAACTTACCTTGTGAGGACGAGGTGAGGGCAGCAGGGCCTGCTGGGGACCTCAAGTGAGGAGGGATGAGAATGGCATTGAGAGACGGTTGGATGGAGAGTTCTAGACACAGGAATTGATATGCCCAGTCAGGGAGAGGCAGGGCATTTGGGAAGCCAGTTAGGGTTAGCATGGGGTACCAAACAGGGACCCAGTTACTGGCAAGGTCAGGTAGTAGAAACATTAGTCACAGGACTTTTGGTGTAAAACTGGAAAAGATGTAGCATCTAGCCACAATGTGGTGACATCTGGCTGAGCCCAGGGCTGCCCTGTACCCTCTCAGCTCCTAGTCCTGTCTCTCCACATCCCCCAACAATTCCACAGGCCCCAAACTGTGCTCTCACCACCAGGACTGAAGTTGAAGAGGGGGGGAAGCGGGCGGTTGTTGGGTAGCTGGGTTCCGAGACACCGCAGTTCATCAAAGAAGCTGTGGGCACAGGCTTCTAGTGGGGAGAGCCTTGAGGATGGAGTGTACTCCAGCAGGCTTGAGCAGAGCGCAATGGCCTCAGGTGGTGTCCGAGATTTGAATACCTGTGGGTAGAGTTAAGCAGGTGGGTGCTGTGCCTTATAGGGCACACCTGTTGCCTCCCTGACACCCACCTCCCCAATAAGGAAACAAGCATAAATACTGAACTGGGCAGCTAGCTCAGTTCCCTTGCCACTACAAATATGGGAATCTTGTATTTACCTATGGGTTCTCAACTTTTAAAATTCTATAAACTTCACAATCTGAAAGTGTTGTTGACTGATTCCCTGTTTAACTTCAGACACACACCCCCAGCCATAACTTATTTTTATTTTTTATATCTTTATTTTTTGTTTTTTATGAATGTTGTGCCTGAGTGCATGGGTATTAACCACACGCATGCCTGTAGGATCCCCTGGAACTGGGCTTACAGGTAATTGTGAGCCACCATGTGGGTGCTGGGAATCAAACCCAGGTCCTCTGTAAGAGTAACAAGTGCTCTTAACCACTGAGCCATGTCTCCAGCCCCACAAACCATGATTTTTAAGCCAGGTCTCCAGAGCAGCTGGCCTCCAAGGGGACCCACCTTCAGCCATGCTGTATGAGCCCCTAGTACTGCCCTACCTTTGTCCAGGGGTGAGCTTTGATTTGTGGGAACTTGAACTCTGTGTAGTTGGGGTTCATCTCTCGGATTTGTTCCCTGGTTGGTGTTCCTAGTACCTGGAAAGGAAATGGAGGCGTCTGAAACAAGGGCCCTTTCCTCAGGCTCACCCCACCCTCCCGGGCCCTGCCCCTGCCTTCACCTTGATAATCTCCACAAGCTGGTCCACTCCACTGTCCCCAGGGAAGATGGGCTGGCCAAGAAGCAGCTCAGCCAGTACACAGCCAGCTGACCACACATCTGAGGGGAAGGGCAGAAGTTCAACACTAGGCAGCCAAAGCCATCAAGCCCACTCCTTGCACACATGGCTGTCTCCAGAGGTACTAGCTCAAGACCACACCCAGAGTGGGAAACTGAAGCCTGAACCTCCAGGTCTACCTGGCTCAGCTACACTTACAGCCCCCATGCCCTCTGTGAGTGATCCCCAATGAACCTGTTGAACCCTTCTTTATTTCTCAACTAGGCCAATACAAGGCCTGACCCAGTCAACTGGCACCTGTGTGCTTTGGGACACAAGAACGCTTTCTGTCCTGCCCATGGGAAGAACTATGGCCTGACCTGCTCACCCCCTACCTACTCTGCCCCTTGGCCTGTATGGTACAAGCTCACACTAGGACCATACCAGCTCTTCAACCCTTTCATATACATGTTCTCACTGCAGCCTTCCTTCAGGTCTGGAAGAGGGTAATGCTCCCCCAGGAACAGAAAAGATGGGCCCTGGGAGCAGGCCACCACCCCTTCCCTCCACCAGAACAGACTGGCTGTGAGGGTCTAGAGTGGAGGTGGGCTCTAGAGTCATTAGTCTTGAGATCTCAGCCCTGCCCTGGCCAGCTGTTGAGACCCTGGCAGTAGCTGTATAGCAACCAGCCTTCCCTTGTCTGACTGCTCCAAACAAGACGCACCAGCGCCAGCCTCAACCTGTGAGAACCATTGTTGGAACAGACGGTAAGCTTTAATCACCAAGCCTGCAACCGTGCCCAGGAGCTTAAAACCTGCCAAGACTGCCACTCCCCGGTCTCTGTTCCCTAACTGACCGATGGATGAGGTGTAATCTGTGGCTCCGAAGATGAGCTCTGGGGCACGGTAGTACCGAGAACAGATGTAGGAAACATTGGGCTCCCCCCGAACCAACTGCTTTGCACTGTGGGAAGAGATAGGCAGGGTTAAGCATAAACCCAAGGCTGAGGCTCTCGCCCTTTTAGGCGCCCCACAGGTTCTAGGTCAGACTTACCTGCCAAAGTCGCAGAGCTTGAGGACAGCAGTGTCAGGGTCCACAAGCAAATTCTGGGGCTTGATGTCACGGTGACACACACCTTGGGAGTGGATGTAGGCCAAGCTCCGGAAGAGCTGGTACATGTACACCTAAAATGGGCAGGGCACAGCTCAACTTCAGCCCACTGCTTCCCACAGGCACATTGCTGGCCCATATCAGACCATTCTTGCTGGCTGTTCATGGCCTCAGTTCCCGAACCCTGTTTGAAACTCCTGATCCTCATACTTTGCATAGGCCAGAGGGCCCCATTCCCAATTTCTGATTCTCAAGCTTGAGGATGGCATGCTGGGACTAGGACTGACCCCCACATAAGGAACTACTGCCCCAGTCACCCCTGGCACAAGCCTGAAGAGTGACACCAGAAGGTCTTGCCATAACAGGGTGTGAACCAGAACTCTGCTTTCCCTCTTACCAAAGCCGCTAGCTCTGGAGGCCGAGGCCTCCCACTGACAGCTCTTCTCCAGCTTCATTCCCTGTCCTCCTTACTCCACTGACTAGAACCTAAGTAAGGTTTCTGGTGTTGATTTTAATTTGTGTTACATTTCGATTGAGTATACATGCCCACCTCGGGGAGGAGGGTTATACGTGCGCCATAGACCACAACTGGCAATCAGAGGAAATCTTGCTGGTGTTGGTTCTTTGATCGTGTGGATCCTAGTAATTGGTCCTCAAGCTTGGTAACAAGCACATTTACCCATGGAACCTTTCTGGGAATTTTTCTTTTGGCACAGGGTCATACACTAGATTCCAAGATGGCCTTGAACTTGAAATCCTGCCTTAGCCTCCCCAGTGCTGAGATTACAGGCATGCACCACAACATGCAGCCAGGACCTTTGAGTTTACTTCCTCCTGCATCCCCTGCCTAGGCCAGTCCCTGATATATATTAACTAACTGATAACTGCTCAACACACAGGCTGCTTCTGGGACCCCCTCTTCCTGTACCTGCATCATCATACTACTCTCCTCCCACTGTTCCTTGATCTTTCTCACCCCAAGCCAGGCAGGGAAGGGCATTCAGTTCCCAGAACTCCCTGTGGCCCTCTACATTGCAGCAGCTCCTCAGCTTTATCATTGTCTGTGATGGTGCCTGCCATCAGTGTCTTAAAGGCAAGGTTTCTCTCTGTAGTCCTGCCTGTCCTGGAGCTTACTATGTAGACCAGGCTGGCCTTAAACTCAGATCTTCCTGTCTCTGCCTCCTGAGTGCTGGGACAAAAGTTATATACCACCATGCCCAGACTAACAGCTCTTCACGGGCAAAGTCTTGGTTTCAGTGAGCTGTGCCTCTGGAACTGCTCAGCACTGCTGACCGTAAGAGCAGCCACAGCACATCATCTTCACAACTGCCCTCCCAGGATGGATGGCCCAGCAGCAGCCACAAGCACAACCCACATCAGCATCAACTCACCCAGGTACAAGGTGCTGAAGCCATGAACAGGCCCACAGGTGAGACGGGGAGAGGCCTGCCTGGCTCTTCTGTGTGGGTACATCCTTTCTCTAGGATTTCCCACCTACCCCAACCCAATGGTCCTATTGTGTGGAGCAGTTAGTTCCTTTTCTACGTCCTTGGCAAGCCCTTGCCTTGGCCCTCCTCTGGACTTAGCCAAACCATCTACAAGCTACAAGGCTGAAGACGGGACATAGGCCTCCACAGACCAACCTAAACTCGGAAGATGCAGGAACCCAGAGCCCTGTTTTTTTTGGGTTTGCGCTCCAGCAGCCTGACTGCCTACCTTGACATAGATGATAGGGATGATCAGTTTGGCCTTGGTAAAGTGACGGGCCACCCGGTACACTGTCTCGGGCACATATTCCAGCACCAGATTTAAATACAGCTCATCTTTCTGGAGGGCAAAGGAGAGATGAGACATCGTCAGGAAAGACAGAAGGTGTGCAGAAAACAGAGAGGGACAGATGGATAGTATCTAAGTATGGCAATACCCCACACACCTTAGATTCCCAATGTCTCACCTTCTCCCCACTGGAGTAGAAAAAGTACCGTAGCCTCACGATATTGCAGTGGTCCAGCTTACGCATAATCTGCAGCTCTCGGTTCTAGAGGGCAAAGGGAGAGTGTCAATACATCCAATCCTCTGCCTCCCCCTGGCCCCAGTACCCTCACCTCCACCCTACACCTATTTCTGCTAATAGAGCAGGTAGCTGTTCCCTGTGTCCCAAACTCAAGGCTCCAAGGCTTGAGGGAGGGAGGGGAGGATTTCTTCTTCACTCCTGGCCCCTTCCCTTCACATGCAAGCTGGTGCCTATGGGTCAGTTAGTCCTGGGTCACCAATGTGTTTACTTCAACCTGCTTTTCAGAAGTTTTCTAACTACTGCTGACATGTGAAGGTTAATTATTTCCTTCATAAAGCCAGCCCTGAGCATCTCTTGAGAAATTTACTTGATCTCAGCTACTCAGAAGGCTAAGGCAGAAGGATTTCAAGTTCAAGGACAGTCTGGGCACCTTAGTGCAGCTCTTGTCAAAATAAAAAGAGAGAGAGTACTAGGGATCTAGCTAGCTCCCTGGTGGGGCACTCACGCAGCATGCACAAGCCTCTGGGTTCAGTCCCACATATTACCAAACCACAGAAACATCACCAACAGACACAGGCACAATCAGCAGTAGACAGCAGTGGTTGCCTGGTTCACCCTGACCCCCTATCACTCCCTATCACCTTCCCTGGAAGTACTGGGGACTCACAACTCCAGCTTAGACTCTAGACTCCACACTTCCAATCTCATCTTCCACTCCATGCCTGAGTTGTCCCTGTAGGCCTCAGAACGCTTCCCAGATCCCTCTCAGTTCTGCAGTTCAGCTCCATCAAGGTCTGACTGACACCCCAGAGCTCCTCCTGTCTAAGAGTCCTTACTGTCCAGCCCCAGGTGTTACCCCATCTAGTCTGGCACAGTCCTCCACGGAGCACATAACCCTCCACTTCCCTCTCTCTTTCCTGCTAATTTCCCAGGCCTCAGCTAACTCATAGAGCATCCTTTCCTCTGGGTACAGAGCCCTGCTCTGCACCAAGGCAAGTGGATCAAGTGGGCACCAAAAAGGCTAAATTCCATTGGGCACTGGCAGATGCCTGGGTCACAGCACGACTTTCAGAGCTACCAGCATCAGCCTTACCAGACCCTTTCTTCTAGCAGAGACAAGTGGTTGAGAAGAACTCAGGGGTCAACAGGCCAGAGCCTTCCCCTGAAGGGACCTTTACTATGCCGCCTCATTTCTGCTGACATAGAGCAGGGATAGCAGCAGTGCCTGCCCTCAGAGACTCTTCAGGTAAATTAAATTAGAACTTGCCTGTCAAGCCTTTAGACTGAGGAAATGCCCAGTAAACATTAGCTCTCAGCTATTCTGGAATTTATATTTCCCAGCTTCCTCCCAGTTTACTCCCTTCCTTCCCCCTCTCCTGAGGCCCATGCTTAGGTCCGGCTGAAATCCCAGCTCAGGCTGCTGAGATGTTTCAGTAGATAAAGTACTTGTCATTTTAGCCTGATGACCTGAGTCTGATCCCTGGAATCCACAGTGGTAGGAGAACCAACTCCCAACAGTGCCTGACCTCCACATACTCACCATGACACACATATGACAGCCACACTTACATACAGACATCATACATATGCACACATTAATAAATAATATTAAGAATATTTTTGGGTTGGTGGCGCACACCTTTAATCCCAGCACTCAGGAGGCTGAAGCAGGCAGATCTCTGAGTTTGAGGCCAGCCTGGTCTACAGAGTTTCAGGACAGACCCCAAAGCTACAAAGAAACCCTGTCTCAAAATACCAAAATAAATAAATAAATAAATAAATAAATAAATAAATAAATAAATAAATAAATAAATAAATAAATAAATAAAAAGAATATTAAATTCTAGATCCCAGCTCTTGCTGGGCACAATCGGCAGTTACTGCCATTCCCCAAACCTCCAGTCCACCCAAGCTACCTTGAACCTTTTGTCCTGAAGAACCTTCTTGATGGCCACCAGTTCCCTCGTCTCTGCCAGCCGTGCCTGGTACACAACTCCAAAGGAGCCATTGCCAATCACTTTGATGTCGGTATAGGCCACCTCTTGGGAACGCTCTGGGCCTTGGCCTAGAGTGGCTACCACTGTGGTCACTTTCCCGCTGTCACCTAAGGAACAAAGGGAATAAAATCCACTGATCTTTTCTCTATGGCCACCACAGCCCATGGAGGAAAAGCTGTTCAAAAAGCTCACTGCGGGGGAAGAGACAGTGCTTACTCTATGTAACTGTCTGTCACACACCGTGGATTCAATACCTAAGCATAGGAAGCATGGAGAGGTGCTTAGGTACTCCAGTGACCTGGTACCTCCCTCCAGAACCCTAAACTCTGTTTCCCATATTGGCGGACACTGACATTCAAACATATTCCCATTAATGGCTAAGCACCTAATTTCTCCTAGCAAACTGCAGCTTGGTGGTGGGGGCCACCAGTACCCCACATGTAGAATTCAGCCCCCCAGCCTTAGTCCCTTCTGTAGGGCAGGCACATGGGACTGTCTTCCACTCAAAGGAGCAGAAACTATGGGGTATTCTTTCTTCAGGAAAACTTTGGCCATTCTCAGTCAGAGGGCACTGACTTCTAAATCCTGCCCAGCAACGCAAGGACCATTACCACTGGTACTGAGTGACAGAAATGAACTGTGACAGTGCCCTGACCCTCACTTGGGATACCAGATGGGGTAGGGAGTGCTGTTACTTTTACCAAATACTGCACATTGGGATGGGCACTGGCCTGGCTTCTCTGTCTATATGGTCCTGAGTAGCACCTGACCTGAGAATGGAACAGCTATCTCCAGAACTGCTAGAGGGTAGTCTGTCCTGGGGCCTTCAGAGGAGCGCTTGGATTTCCAGCCCCAGTCTCTGAGGAGCAGCCCACCTTGGTGCCATTCCTAGTCACCCACTCCCTTTAGGAAACTTACTAGCAAATTCTAATTGGGAGGGGCCAGTACGTGACATTTTGAAAAATAATCCTACATTGCTATTTTTCTTTCAAGCCAATGACAGCCACTTCAAACTCATATTTTAAAGTAGGTGTAACCAACCCATGCCATCTCTTTCCATTTCTGCTAAAAGGCCCCGCCCCCCCTTATTTTTTAAAAGAGCATTACCGGTGAGCTTAATTTGAAGCCCATATTCCCAATTGGTTCTTATTTATAGACAGCACCACTGTCACCATTGGGGACCCAAGTCTACACATTTTCAATGGGTAAGCTGGTAATGTCAGGCCTTACGCTTGAAGCCTGGCCCTATTCTATAGGAGCATTAGTAATCCTAAATCTGTATTTTTAAGAGAGATTCAATCCAAATTCCCATTTTTGGTGGAAAGGAAATGAACAGCCCTCTTTTTGTATAGGATGGTGGCAGTGATCTTATTCTTGTCTCTTGGGACAATAATCCTAGATCACCATTGGCAAGTAACTATGACCTCTGATCCTGTTCTCTAGTGGATGGCAACGTCGTCAAGTACCCGAGACCTTGATACTGGCCACTGGAAGAATGGGGCCTGTGACCTCTGTTACTTGGATGTTGGTTATTCTGATTCTAAACTCCAAGTGATGATAACCCCCAAACTCCTTTATCTGGAAGACAGAGAGCTCAGACCTCTGTTTGAAGCAGCACGGTAACCTCGAGCTTCTATCTGGGTACATGAAAGAATCTGATCGCCGTTTGATGGGCTTGGGAAACCCAGATCACCACCCCACAGGGCGCCTCTAAGTACTCACGGCCCAGCTTCACTCCAGGCGGCGGGAAGCTAGTGCCCGCGCCGGGGCCACCGCTGCCTCCTCCGCCGCTGCCGCTGGGGCCACCCCCGGAGCTCGAGGCTCCCACGCCCCCACCCATAGCCCCGACTGACGCCTTCCCGCCGCCAGTGCCTCCTGGGCCAGAGGCCGAGCCCCCTGGGCCGCCGCCACCGCCTCCGCCTCCACCGCCTGGCTCCGCGAACGAGCTGGTCCGTGCCCGGCCCGAGCCCCCAGGGCCGCCTCCGGAAGGCCCGCCGCCACTCATGGCGCCGAGCGCAGGCCCAGGCCACGGGGCTCGGGCTGCCTGGGCTGCCCCCGCCGCTGCCTCTGCCGCCGCCTCCCCTGGGCTCCGGCCTCTTCCAGGCCGCGCCGTTCGGGCTCCGGCTCCGGCCCAGCGCCCGCCGCGGGGCACGCCGGGAGATGAAGTCCCCCTGCGGTCGGCTTCGTTGTCGCCACCCTCGACTCGCACAGCACGCCGGGAAATGGAGTTCTCAAGACCTCAGAGTGGTAGGTGGGGTGGGGGGGCTGACGGTTCGCGCTGCACGTTGGGAAATATAGTCCTGAGTAATGTCATCCGACTCTGCCAAAAGACAACTTGAAACACTTCGGTAAACACAGACAGAGCCACAAGCTCACTACACAGATGCGACAGCAACCCTTATAGGGTATCAGAGGTGAAATTTTAGCTACTCCAGCCACATACAGCAGCCAAGCCAAGCCAGAAGCATGCCGGGAAATGGAGTCTAGCCACCCACCAAATCGATGGGCTGTCGGTGACTTCCTGCGCCGGGTGCATTCTGGGAAATCGAGTCC
The DNA here is from genome assembly GCA_004026605.1 of Ondatra zibethicus. NCBI lineage: Eukaryota > Metazoa > Chordata > Mammalia > Rodentia > Cricetidae > Ondatra > Ondatra zibethicus. Next base: position 74,982 of record PVIU01000871.1, read on the forward strand.
ACACTGGTGAATACTCAGTTCTTGAGCTGTGAAGCACACTGGGAAATGGAGTCGTCACCACGCCCTCACCGCATTGCAGGTGTAGAGCTGTTCATAAAGCACGCTAGGAAATGAAGTCTCAGGTGATCCTCAAACTCCAAGTAGATATTGTAACTGGAAGAAATAGGATAGGAAATGGAGTAAGCATCGCGCCCTCTCTGCCCAGTGAGCCGCGCCGCAGTTCCTTACGGGAAATGTAGTCGACACCAAGAGTTAAGAGCGTTCCTTCAGTGAGCCTGGTGGCTTCTGGGAAATGAAGTTCAAGGTAGCCTCATCATTGAGGAAGAGGATGGGAGCTACCAGCAGCCAGGCGCATGCTGGGAATAGTCCACAGTGGAATTGACTCTTTGTGAAGCAAGGCGCAGGGGCTTCTTGGGAACTGTAGTCCAAAGGGAGTACTGTGCCTGAGCGTGTAGGTGAAAGGTTAAGGACGACAGTTCCCAGGGTAAACTGTAATGAGTTACAATGTCTCCTCCCTGGTCCCTAGGTCTAGGAATGAGCCAAAGCCGATCAGTGACTGCTGGAAAAGGGAGTCCCAAGTGGTCACATATTGGGAAGAGAAAAACGTTTCCTCTCTGCATTCTGAAAGGATTTAATAAACAATCCCGACCGTGTCTCAGAACACTTGTTTTCGGATATTCTGCCTCTCTCTAGCAATATGGCTAGGATCAAGAGGATGAGCTGCACGATTAAACACACACACACACACACACACAATTTCTGTCCTGAACTCCCACTCGATATTCTAAATTACAAAATCCTAGAGGACCCAAATGAAGGAAGCCAGGTGCTACAAGAAGCAGCTTGTGTTTTCCTGCGTATGTTGAGGCGCCCGATTTCCCGGTTAATAACCGGAAGAAAAGTAGCTCCAAAGGATACTTGGAAACTGGTGTGTGTGTGTGTGTGTGTGTGTGTGTGTGTGTGTGTGTGTGTGTGTGTGTGTGTGTGTGTGTGTGTGTGTGTAAAATGGAAGTGCTGTCTGTCTGTGCTTTACTTTACTCGCAGACTGTGTTCGCACTTATCCTCTGGGCTTTTCTGAAGCCTAACATCCAGTCGGCTCGGTCAGTTTCTAACGGCATTTCTAGTGGACACTGAACAGAGACAGACCGTAGGGCTAACGCCTCTTCAGACTACTTTATCCAGCAGGCAAAGCGCAGGTACTTCCGGCCCCTTTGCAAAGACTGCAGACAGTTCATGCTCGATTGGAGAGGGCGTTTCTGGAGTAGCACAACCGAACGGATGGCTGCCGCCCTCTGATGGCTACTTGGAACTGAAAAGTAAAATTTAAGTCAACCCCCAAGGCATAGGACTAAGGAGTCTCACTAGGGTGTGTGGCAGGATAGAACCGATTATTTAACCGCCAGAACCCATGGGACCTCAGCAGTGGACCGGTCTTTGTATTGAGCTCTGTGGAACATTGCAGGGCAAATGTCAGAGATCTGTAAAATGTCTCCAAGTGTCTAAGAGGGTCCTAAAGATGTTTGGAGGAACTGATGAAGAAAGCATGAAGAGATAAATCTTTATAATAGACTATAGGCAGCAGAAAACATGTTTGGGGCATGATGGAGAAAAAATCTCAAGAGATACCTGTAAAAAGGCATATGAGAGAATGAGAAATTATGAGGATCTCCAAGCAGCCTGAATAGGCGAAGGATGGTTAAGAAACACAAAGAGACTGTGGAGGAGTTGTGTAGGAACCTGGGAAGAGGGCTGTTGTTGCAAATGGGATTTTAGTTGTAATGGGCTCATTTGTAAAATGCCCTGAAACTTTCTGGTTGGAAGCAAAAATCTCAGGGTCAAAGTCAAGTGTCTTCTGTTTCTTTTGTTAAGAACAGGACTTAAGATTACAGGCCACTAGGACAGATTTATGGTGCCGAGAACTGAAGCCAAGGGTCTTGCACTCTTGTCAACTGAGACACATCCCCAGCCCTCCCTTCTTCTCTTTTGAAATAGGGTCTTTGCAGGCATGGTGGCACACTCCTTTAATCCCAGCACTCAGGAGACAGGTGGATCTCTGAGTTCAAGGCCTGCCTGGTCTACAGAGTGAGCTCCAGGACAGCCAGGGCCACAGAGAGAAACCCTGTCTCAAAAAAACCAAAAAGAAGAAAAAAATAGGGTATTGTTCTGTAGCAAGGCTAGCCTCAAACTAGCAGCTATCCTCCTTCCTGAGCACTCCCAGTCCTGAAGCATGTGCCAGTACACTGGGCTCAGGGCGTTTTACAGGAAATGGTCCAGGCCTGCAAATGGATTTAGGTGGGCGATTAAAGACCCGTGGGGGTGGGGCCTGCTGTCTTTAAGGCCAAATATCACCTGTGCCATCCCACACAGTTAGAATCTGGGGCAACAAGTTTGATTAGACCATGATCTGACCTCTGAAGGGTTTCAGAAGCTGAACACTTAGAGGTCACGTGATTAGAGGCACTCTGAAAGGTTCTGCTGCGGCTACTAGCCAGTCCTGCTTCTTTCTTGCAGTGACAACATCCGCCTTCCTCTATCACCCCACTAGCAACTCAGCTGCATCTACGTTGCCAGGAGATAAGTCTCATCCCAACTTCCAGAAATAACCCAGTGGTTCCCACCCCCAGGGAATGGCTTACATCACCCAGGAGAGGGAGCAGTTGCCCACAGGCTGCCATAGGAGCCTGTTTCCTGCAAGTATCCCAGTCCTAGATCCTCTCCTCCCTGCCAACTGATGCATCATCTGGGACCACCCACCCAGGGGCTGGCACAAGTCGAGGTCTAAGTGCAGGGGGTAGATAGCAGTTGCCAGTTCGTTTGTTCGTTCCCCCTCAGGGCTGCACAGGGTGGTGTTTTATAGCAAATCCAGTCCAACAGGCCCAATTCCCACTCTTATCTCTCAGCAAGTGTGTGGCCTTGGGGGAACCCCTTCCCCTTTCTGGGCCTCAAGCAACACACCTGCACTGTCCAGGTGGGGTCTGCATCCACCAGCAATCACAACCTGAATTCTTCTGTTAATTGTTCCTCCAGGACTCAGTTTTTCTAGCTTTAGGAGCTCATCATTAAGCAAATCCTAAACCCTGGACACCTTGATCTGGACTCAGCCGTCTTAGCTTTCCATTGGAAAATCCAGTTGTTGCAAGACCATGGGATTTGGAGCTATTTTCCTGAATAGCTCAGCTCGACAGTTTAACGAAGCCCTTCAATGTTGAATGCTTAAATACATGACACACGGGATGTCGATCAAGATCAGTTTTTTTTTGTGTTTTTTTTTTTTTGGTTTTTCGAGACAGGGTTTCTCTGTAGCTTTGGAGCCTCTCCTGGAACTAGCTCTTGTAGTCCAGGCTGGCCTCGAACTCACAGAGATCCGCCCGCCTCTGCCTGGCGGATTAAAGGCGTGTGCCACCACCGCCTGGCAAGATCAGCTATTCTTAACGGGATAAATCCCTCGCAAAACCTGCTGGTTGGGGAGATCACCCTGGTGGGACAAAGACTACCAATTATTTTTGAGGGTTTAAGATTTAATTTTATTGAGGCTGGAGACGGCTTGATGGTTAAGAGCACTTGCTGCTTCTGCAGATGACCGAGAGTCAGTTACCAGCATTCACGTGGAAGATCCTAGCCATCTCTAACTACTTCCAGAACATCTGACACCCTTTTCTGACCTCCTGGGGCACAGCACAAGATACAGGAATATGTGTATAGCCCAAAAACATATATACATTCCTTCAAAGATTTTAATGTGTAAATCTGTGTGAATGTATGCCAATTCTATGTGGGTATCAAGCCAGAAGAGGGCAACAAATTCCCTGGAGCTGGAGTTAGGGGTTGTCATGAGTCACCCCACATGGGTGCTCCGAACAGAACTGAGGTTTTCTGGAAGAGCAGAAGCATTCAACCACCCACTCCAGCCCAAGGCACTCCAAACCGCATCAAAGGACCCCAAGCACAACAATAACACGACACTCCCCTTTTTATGTGGCCCAGGCAGGCCTTAAACTAGAACTCCCCACCTCATCAAGTGCTGGAACAGGCGTGGACCACTAGACCCTCCTCCAAGCACATTTAGAGAGGAGCAGGGTGCTAGAGGCAGTTCAGAGCACAGGACCATCCACGGGGACCTGATGGGGGTGTGGCTTAGCAGTCAGAGCTGGAGGGGAAAAGCAATTCAGGTCATAAGAGAACCAGGGACAACAGGCTCAACCCTGTTAAGGGTCAAGAGGCAGATTGAAGATAGGAAACCAGTCAAGGAAATACAAGACTAGAGAAAGTCAGAGCCCTTAATCCACTCTGAGGCCTGTGACACCTGAAAGGTGGTCAGAGTTCCCCAGGCAGATGACCTGTTCAGACGGAGTCAGGCCTTTGGGCCATAGATGGAAGCAGGTGTGTGTCTGGACCTGCCCGGAACTAAGGCAGGTCCGTGGTGATGTTGTGGCTGGCTGCACCCAGTACCTAGGACAGATTACCACAAGCAAAGGTCCAAAGTTTTATTGTTTTGAATACATTCTCCAGCAGCCCCCTTATGTCCCACCCACCCTCCATTCCCAATACAGAATAAGGCTTGACCACAGCCCTCCAGGCCACCCCTGGGGCCCCAGCTGGGAGGCAGAGAGGGGCTTCCAGTTTGGTTTCAAGGGACCCCCTTCCTGTCCCCTAACCCACCTGCCCATGGGTCAGACCTAGGAACAGCTGGGGGTGGGTACGAAGGGACTGGACCAGTACTGGGGTGGAGTGGGGAACAGGCACTTGTAGAGATTCATGGCCCACAGATTCGCAGCCCCCTCACCTTCCTCTGCCTCCCACCCCACCACCCCTACAGAATTTTTGGTTTATAAAATTGTCCCTCCGGCCCCTACTGCAACCTTGTGGGGTCTAAGAAACCCAGGCACTCACAGCCCCTACAGGGGCAAGGAAGGCAGGGTTAGGGCTGGGAGGAGGGGGCTCAGAAGGGAAGGGGTAGGACGAGGTAAGTGGCAGAGAACAGGGAGGGGGTCAAGGCTTTACTTCCTTTTTTTGTAATAAAAAAAAGTTCCTGGGTGTTAAAAGGCCAAAGCCTCTGTTGAAATAGAAATCCCCAGAATGGAGGTGCCCCCCCTTAACACCCCCCTCCCGCCCCCCACCACCACTTTGCCCAGAACTTAGAAACCCAGAGATGAGGAGATTAGCCCCCAGTCCTGGGTACCCACCCACCCTACCATTTAAAAAAAAAAGTTTTATACAAAATGTGGGGAGGAGAAAGGGAGGAGGCAGGGAAGAGACTAAGAGAGCTGCCCTCACTTCCAGGGCTTTGTGGGGGTTAAGGCAGCAAAAGCTCAGGGTGTTGAGGGGGCACAGGGGGGCCCTTGCCCACAGCTCTCAGGAATCTCGATGCTCCAGAGAGAGCTGGGCTGTGGCGTGCTGGAGATCAGAGCTCACCCGTCGTGGGGTGAGTGGCCCCCCGGCCTCCCCAGGGCCCATGTCCCCACGCACCTTCTTGTCCTCACCCTCATCCTCAGGGCCCCCAGACAGGCCCCCGCCCCCCTCCAGGCGACAGTCTTCACTCCAGCGCCGCTTGAAGCGCAGTTTAAGGGGCATGCACTGGGCTGCCCCAGGTGCCTCTCCAGGCTCTGGCTTTGGGGGAGCAGGTGGTGCACGGGGGGTCTTGAACACCTCCCCATCTTCCTCATCCTCGTCACTGATGTCAGTCACCTCCACCTCCTCGGACTCGCCTTCTGAGATGGGCTCCACCTTGATCTGGGGTGGTGGCGGTGGGGGGGCCAATGCGCCTGCCCCCTCAGCCAGCCCACCAGAGCCACTGCTACCGCTGCTCTTGTCTGTGCCTCCTGGAGCCTTCTCTCCAGCTGCCCGCTGACGGCGTCCTAGCGGGGGTGGCTGCAGCTTAAACTTGAACGGGGATGAAGAGGAGGAAGAGGAAGACGAAGCTGAGGAGGGGACCGGTGGGGTCTCAGGTGCCATGGGCGGCAGCGGGCACTTGTCAGGGCGCTGTGGCTGGGGCACCACCAGCCCAGGGTAGTGCAGGAAGGCGCGGGGACTGAGGTGGTAGTTGTAGACGCTTTGGGTGTGGGCCTGCAGGTACCGTTTCATGTCCTCGGGGCTGAAGGAGAAGTGGGAGCCTCCCCCTGAGCCACTAGGGCCCCCACCACCACTGGGGTACATAGGACTCAACGTGGGCGAGGGTGTGTAGGCCAGGTGGGTGGGAGTCATAGGCAGAGCTGGGGAGAGCTGAGGGGGGAGAAGGGAACCAGGCCCAGCCAAGGGTGACACAGGGAAGGGGCTTAGAGGTTCAGGACCACCCCGGGGCCGGGGGTAGACACGGAAGACACCAGGGTCATGCGGGAGGCGGGCCAGGGGGGGCCCTCGGAAGGCACCCAGCTCTGGAGGGCCAGGCGGTCGTGCCCGGGGGTCCTCTCCCAGAGGCTCCTCCAACTCTGAGGTGCCATCACTACAGTCACTGACTGAGCCCCGGCCCAAACGTCGGGCTACCACAGCAGAGAAGAGAGAGGAGGAAGATGAAGAGCAGGCCGGTGGAGATCGAGGATCCTCGGTGGGGGACAGCACCTCAGAAGGCGTTGAAGGGGGGAAGCGGAAATGGCTGCCACCCGATGGCACTGGAGGGGCACTTTGGGGCACTGCACCCCCTGACAAGAGAAGGGAGAGTTGGCATCAAGATCTCTGGTCCATGCTGGACACAGGAAGACCCACCTCTTCATTCCAGTCCATGCATCCCTGGCACACTCACCAGCTAGCCCCACGTCGATGAAAGGGTAATTAACCAGCACCAGCTTGTTGAAGTTGAACTTGTAGGTGAACCGCTTGCCCTTGGTCTTGTGCAGAATGCGTTTGTTATAGTAATAGCTGTGGGCACAAAACACCACGGGGCCATCAGGCGAAAACTCCAGAAGACCCAAACACCATGACATGTGGCTGTATGCCACTCATAAAGAATACCCAATCACCTAAGGCCACAAAAGAGAAACCAAGTAGCCAGAGAGCAGTGACCACACCACAAGCTCCAATGGTGACTACATTCTCTCCCTGGGATATCATCTGTGACCTACGAGCTCATAAAAGGCCAGGACTTGCCCAAGGCCCAAGTTCACACAGCTAGAGGATCTGATAGAGCTAGATATAGAACCCAAACCTGTCCTCATGCACCAGGGGTTTCCAACCACGGGGACCAGCCTCATGTCCTGCAGGACCCACAGCCCCTTCTCACCGCAGGGCCCGGCTCAGCTTGTCATAGTTCATCTGGGGTTTGCACTTGCGGACACCCCAGAGGCGGGCCACCTCATCAGGATCCTTGATGACAAATTCCCCGTAGTCCCCCTGCCAGGCGATGACACCCTGGTACTCCTCCTTCCGTAGCAGCTCCAGAATAAAGTGCCACAGCTGGATCTGCCTTGAACCAGGGGATGACTCCGGTTTGTAGGCCCAGTCTGGGAAGGCAAACCCTAGGGACAGGAGATAGGGAGTGGCCTGGGGTCAAGATGCCAAGTCAGGGGCTCTGGGTCACACCCTAGAGTCCATCTCCTGCCTAGCCCCTCAGCCTTCCATCACCAGGAAAAGCCCTCTCCCCTCACCAAATGAAGACTTCCATCGGAAGGTGACAGTATATGCATCTGTGTGAGGGGTTAGACAGGAGCTAAGAGGAGGGGAAGCTGGATCCTGCTCCAGCAACACCGGGAGAAACAGGAAACCAACGGCGGCGGGTCCCGGGGCCAGTGCCAGGGGGCCAGGCACCAAGCCAGGATGGCGGGCAGGGCTGCCAGTGGGGGAGGGGGAGGGGCAGGAAAGGGCACACGTGGCCAGTAGGATGGGGGTACAGGCCTTTCTATGTACCCCTACTTCTATTCAAAGCCAATAAATAGTGCCCCCTCCAGCTTTTGCGATACTCTCCTTAGAAACATATATGATCTTTTCTCTTAGACCCATAGAAGCTCTTACTCCCACCAAGGACTAGAGAGGAATTTTTTTTTTTTTCTTAAAAGGACCAGGCCGGGTGGGGTGGCTGGTTGACGATGAGGTCAGCGCTTGCACACACAGAGGCTTCTGTCTTCCCTTGAGAGTGAAACCCAGACTGTCTGAGAGAGAGCCCCCCCACCCCCCACAGCACTGGACCCTCTGAGCCACAATGCCCTCCCCAGTCCACCCTTAGGACCTGGATGGAGAGGACCTGGCCGAGACAGAGCCCAAGCAGGCCCAGAACTGTCACCTTCCTCCGTCTTCCACCCTCTCCTTTCCATCCTCAGTTTACTCCCAGCCCACCTGCTGGCCCGCCCCCAGCATTAACCTTGGGTAGAGGTTGGTGGTGGGCTGACTCGGTCCCTAGAGGGGGTGGGCAGCCTGGGGTGGGGGGGCTGCGGTTGTTGTCATTTCCCAAACCCCCGGGTAATCAGGGGCCATCAATAATTCAGCACTAGGCAGCCGGTAATGGAGGGGTGGGAGGAGGGAAAGGAGAGGAAGGCAAGGAAGGGGGAGGCAGATCAGGGGCCCTAGCACCATTATAGAAGATCAAGGTATATGGCAAAAAATGGGCGGGGTCCCAAGCCCTAGCCAAACTGGTGTGAGTCAGTATCCCCCTCCGTTGGGCCCAGCTCAAGCAGAAACCGACCAGGCCTCTGCAAGACTGAGCCTCCCCATAGCCTCAACCCCAAAGTGAAATCCAAAAGAGGTTCCTTCCCCTTGGGACAACACAGGAATCAGTAGCTCCCGTCCAGCAGGGACCACCTTTTCCAAATACATTACTCAATGTTCCCCTACACAGACTTCAGAACCCTGGGCCTAGGTAGAAAGGGATGGCCAGTTCAGCACTCCCCTTAGTCCATATGCCCCATTCAGAAATCCCTGACTCAAACCAGCCAGTCACTGCCAGGTTCCAGGAACATGATTTCCAGCTGTTTGGGACTTTGTGCCCAGAGTCCTGCACCTGCCCAGAGTCCTGCACCAGCAGCCCTGTTCAGTTTAGCAAGGACAGTCCCTGACAACCCCTAAGGATCCATGCACTCACAGCCCCATCCTTCTCTTGGGAATCCAGGAGTTCACCCCATCATCTCTATTCTGCTATAGAGAACCAAGGTCCAGGGTATCGCCTAGGGTGCAGAGATCTTTGAGAACCCAAGTCATCAAGTCACCCCTCCATATACCCTGGAGCCACCTCCAAAATTCTCCTGGCTCCCATCTGGGCACAAAGCTCCATGCTACTCCCACCTCAGTTCCAATCTGGTTCCCAGTCCCGGGGGGGGGGACGGGGGACGAAGACCCTAAGACATCAGTCTGGAGGTGGAGGGGTGTACTGACTTCCACCCTCCCCCCAAAATTAAAGCCACCCTTCCCAGCCCACCAGCCCCAGCCTCCGTGTCCCGGTAACCAGGCAACGTGTGTGCAGCGACAGTCCTGGGAGCGGGGGAGCAGGAGGCTAAAAATAAACTTTGCAGAAGAGAGGGAGAGAGACTGCATGCAACACAAAGGGAACTCGGAAAGGAGGTGGGGGGCTCTGGAAAGGCCTCAAGCCCACATTCTGGGAGCTGTCCCAGGCCCCCTTGTTAACCTCCTTCCCTAAAAAACATCACCCCCAGGCCTGGACCCTGGGTGCCACTTCTGGCAGAGACCCCTCCTCAAGCCCAGGCCCACCCCAGCACCACCCTAGTACCAGCTTTCCTCATCAGGACACAGCATACACGAGGGCCTGTTCCCAGCTTTGGGGAGGGGACGGACTGGGGGTGACGTCAGGGTGTCTCAATGGGGCTCTGTTCCCCAGGCCTTAGAGCCAGGAGCCAGGCACGGGCAAGGAGACCATGTGTGTGTTGTATACGGGTCCACGTGCTTAAATCACGGAAACACCAGCTCTTCAGCAAGAAAGCTTGAGGGTTCAGGACCTCTCCGGCATGTGGGTCCAGTGAGGCTTGGAGAAGGCGGCTGCAACTGAGGGAAGGGCTCCAGAAACACAGGGTGTAGAGGTGGCTGCAGACAGGAAGGGCTGGGATGGCTGGGTCCCAGAAGGCACACCTGGATATCCCAGACTGTGCAAGCCTGGGTGGGGGCATAAGTTCTGGGAAACAACCCCCAACTTATCATGACTACCTAAACTTTTTTTAGGGGATTATAGGGGTCAGATGCGGGGGGGGGAATGAAAATACGTCTGCCTCCCGGGGGGCCTCAACACCTCCCCCACTCCAGGCAGACCTCGATGGCGCCAGAGCCGGGAAGAAAACAGGAAGTGGGAAACAGCCACGGCGGAGTAGAGAAGCGCCGGGATGGAGGATGATCGGATGGAGGGGCGCATAGTGGCCCGCAGTCTGAGAGACAGACCGACCCGGAGGCCGTTCCGGTCTCTCGCTTTCCCCAGAGAACCAGCACGCGACCAGGACCCCAGGCAGGGTTGCAGTGGCCCTACAGGTCCCGTCAAGCCAAGGCCCGCAACACAGCGGGAAGACAAGGCGGGGTTGTCTGGGAGCCTTGGTCCCCTCCCCGGGCGAGGCGAGGTTCCTGCTGCCCCCAGGGCCCGGGAGCCCGGGAGCCTGTGGGAGTCGGGGAGTAAGTGGGACGCACGTGACTGACCCTACGGCACTGCGCACCCCTGCCCCACCCCGCCCCCCTCCTCGGCCCCATTCCCCTGGCGCCGGGGCCCCACTCCGAGCCCTTTAAGAGCCGCCCCCACCCGCCGAGCAGGGAGGTGGGGTGGGTGGGCCGGTCGGGGCACACACCCGCACATAAGGAGCCCGAGCCGCGGCCGCCGCCGGGGGAAGGAAACAAGTTTGAACAGCGGCGCCCGGCCCCCTTCCCCCCCCTCGTCCCCGCCCCGGGCCGGATTCCGACGGGGCAGACGGGCAGGGGGCGGCGAGGCCCCCTCCCCCCGCGCAAAGTCCAGCCTGTGCAAGCCCGGGGGCGGCGGGGGAGGGGAAGGGGGAAAAGTCCGAGTGGGAGGGGGGTTAATCCTGCTGCCCCCCGCCCGGCGATGGGGGGGAGGGGAACCCTGGCCCCTTAAGGAGGAGCAACTTGGCGGGGAAGAGAGGGGCGGAGGGAAAAGACGGCCGGCTGAAAGAGAGGCGAAGGATCGGGGAGGGGGAAGGACGACAAGAGAGCCTCTGCATTCCCCCCCATCTTTCCCACCCTCAACTCCCGGCCTCCCCCCGCGCCGGAGGAGGGTACCCAAGTCTCCCCTGAGCCACCTTAAAGCCGCGCGTTCTAAGGTCGGAAACAAAAAGTTCCTTTTTCGAACGTTCGGGCTGCGCTTTGGAACTTTGCGACTCAGTACGGGCGGGGGAGCGAGGAGACGGACGGGGGAGGGGCGGTGCAGCTCGGACCCCGAGTCCCGTGCTCCCCACTTACGCCCTGCTCTGGGCCATCCCGTAACCCGCTCACCCGGTGCGGGGCACGCGACGCCGTGAAGGTCACCGGCCAGACCGCGTAGCGCACAACCGAGCATAGCGGGCCCCTGTACCGAACCCTCCCCCCCTCGCCCCGCACACGTCCCGGCCCCCGGAGTGCAACGTGACAGAACGACTGGGAGGGACCCTTGCCACCCCAGTGATCCCTGGAGAGCCCAGGTTGCCGGGTCCGAGCAGGGAAAGGCCAGCACCCGCAGCACCCACACCATTCCAAGAGGATCCACGGAATTGGGGCTCCCAGGCAGCACCTCAGCTCGCGCCGCGAGAAGCAACAGGTTTCGAGTGCTTGGGGGTCCCCCCAGAACTGGGGATCAATCGGGCTCCCCCGAACCCCTTCAGCCCCCGCCCAAAGTTTTTCCTCCCGGTTTCCCGGGGCAACAAGTCTCCCCCACACGTGCTGCCCCCGCCCCCACCTGTGTCCGCCGGGGTCTTCATGCTGGGGGGCCCGGGGCAAGGCGCCCCGACTCCGGGCCGCTGCTCCTGGCGCTCGCGTTGCCCCGTCCCGTCCCGCGCCCGTTGGGACGCCCTCGCCGCCGCACCCGGCCTCGCCTCTCAGAGCCTCTCCCCTCCCCGCCGCCGCCTCCCGGGTTAATATCGCACTCCGGGGCCGGGACGCCCACGCCCCCCGGCCGGCGACGTCACCACCGCGTCGCCATGGAGACACTGTGCCCGCCCCCTCCTGCGCGCACACGCACACACATACACACACACACACACACACACACACACACACACACACGCTTGCCGGCGCGCATCCACTGAGGACCGGCCGGCTCTTGGCTTAAAGGGGCCGCGCGGCGGGGGAGGGAGGAAGAGGAGGGCGGGGAGGGGCTGGGGGGTCCTAGGGGTCACGACCCTTCTTGGAGGCTCTAAGTCAGCAGAACTTAAGTCTTCAGCACTCACTACCTGCTGCCTCACTTCTGCTCTTTCCTGGCTCCAGAGTTTCTTTTGGGACATTTTGGAGGAAAGGAATTTTATGAAAGGAGATGATCAGAAATTTTTGTGGGGAAGGGGCAGACTCTTCTCCACAGGGGGCGGAGTCTGGATCTTGGAGGATGATCAAGAGCATAGCCATTTCCCAGCCTGGGTTTACCCAACCCCCCTCAACCCCGAGCCTGAAAGAGGGCAGCTGTCCAGGGGTGGGGTGGAATGGGTGGGAAACATTTCCCAGCATCGGAAATGGGGAGGCGGCTGTATCCTCGTCTCCTGTGGAGATGGGGTCTTGGCCTTCCTGATAGACCCAGTCCAGCTGGGGAGGAAGTGACCAGAGGATGCATTTGGGAGCCCCCACAATCACCACTGTCCCCAGGCTGCAGCTGTCCTGGGAGCGCGGCCGGAGGTAACCCCCACCTCCACACTGGAGCAGGGGGTTCCGGAGGTAGTGCCAGGATGCAGGGGGCGACCCAAGTCTGAACAAATGTGCTCCGGAGGAGAACTGGGGGTGAGAGGAAGACAGGGCTTAAAACCAAAGGCCTGAGTGTAGGGGAAGTGTTAAGTCTGTATTCTCTGCAGCAGCTGGGAGGTATGGATGGAGCCTGAGGCTGGGAAACAGGAAATCGGGGTACAATCGGATGCAGGTAGGCAGCCTGCAGTCGGACAGAGAGCAAACAGAAGCTATGTTCTCACAAGCTAAGCATTAATACAGTCACGGGAAAAATGAAAAATAAACCGGAGTTACCAAAGGAAGCGATGTAGGGCTAGAAGACTGAAAGATGATGAATCACAGCAAGATTCATCCGGAAAGAGGGAAGGCCCATTGGGTTCAGGCTATAGGTGCTTAGGGCTTCAACCCCATACTTCTCTAGTGCTGGGTTCCTATTTAACCTTTAAACCAGCTTGCCAGTGCTTCAAAGACGTTTCATGCCTCCTCCTTAGGGAGACCATGGTCTCTGGGGAAGTGTCACTCCTTTGGGGAATTATGTAACCTTGCCTACGGACAGTGCAGCTCCCCACGGATATTGTAACCCTCTGGGAGCAGCGTGGTCCAGCAATAATCACCATTGTTACAATAACAGCTCTCAATTCTGAGTGCTCACGATGTGCCAGGCTCTGAGCCAAGCATTGTCTGAGGCATCTTCATACTCCCGATGAGGGGGTTACCACTGTAACCCCTATCACAGACAACAAATAAAAGGCTCTTTCTTACAGTGGAAATCAAGCTGCCAGGATCCTATAGCAAAGAAGTGCTGGGATTAGTACCCAAGTCCAGATCCTTACAATTCCAATTACGATGCCAGTTTAGCCATTGCCTGTGTCATTGTTTGAAATAGATCAGTGACAGCAACCCCAGTATCCCCTCTTCCCACCAGGAAAACAGACTTGAGTGGCAATCCTACCTCTGCTACCCTCTTTCTGACCTAAAACAAGTGAACTCACCTCTTGGAGCCTCATCTGTAAAATGGGGCTCCTGGTAGATCATGAAAGATTAAAAATTATTATTAGAAACCAGCATGTGATATAAACACACAATAAATATTGGGCTGGGGGTCTAGCTCAGCATATGTTTGGCAGGCTTAAGACTCTATGTTACACTGCCAGCAGCAATAATTAAATAATGCTAGGATTGCTAGCTAGCTCACTCCTGCAATCTCAGCAGACGGAGGATGCTCAAGCAAAAGGACTGGTCCAGTTCAAGGCCAGTCTGGGCTACGTGGGCATTCAAGGCTAGCCTGGGCTACAGCATGAAACACTGTCTTAAGGAAACCTATAAAATAAGGGGCTGGAGTGATGACTCGGTGGTTAAAGAGCACTGACTGCTCTTTCTAAAGGACCCAGGTTTGATTCCTGGCACCCACAGGGCCACTCACAACTGTCTGTAACTCCAGCTCCATAGGATACAACACTCTCATGCTGACATACATGCAGACAAAACACAAATGCACAGAAAATAAATAAATAAATAAGAAAGAAAGCCAAAATATGGGGGTAGAGAGGTAGCTCAGCAGTTAAGAGCACTTACTCTTCTTGCAGAGAACCCTAGTTAAGTTCTTACCACCTATATACAAGGCAGCCCACAACTGCCTGTACCTCTAACTCCAGGCAAATCCAGTGCCCTCCCCCCGGTCTCAGCTGGCGCTCACATGCACACACACAAACATGCACACAATTTAAAACAATTTTTAAATAGAGTCTCAATTTGTAGCTCTAGGTGGGCTAGGATTTACTATGTAGACAAGATTAACTTTGAACTTACCGAGATCTACCTGTCTCCAAATGCTGGCATTAAAAGCATGTGACACCCAGCTAAAATATTTTTAAAATAACAAAATAAATATACAAATAAAATTGATACTGTTAAGAATTATAAACAGTGAAAAACATACATGTATACATATACATGTAATATATATGTGTGTGTATGTATATATATTAGCATAGCAGAGTGATATATACCTCACTGATGTGATCACCCTATGCCCTATAGACACCCAACTATGACTAACACACATCATTGGCAGTATGAAATTATGACAGTCATGGTGGTGTATGCCTGTAATCTTGGCATTAGGGAGGCTTGAGACAGAAATATTCTAAGTCCAAAGCCATTTTGAAATAACAAAGCAAGATTCTATATCAAACAAATAAAAAGGTAGGTGTTTTTGATTAACTGCTATGCCCACTGTACTCTTACAATGCACTAAGTTAAATCTTTAAAAATAATTTTATTATGATTTTATGTATATGTTTTGCCTACATGTATGTCTTTGTGCCACATGTGTACCTGATGTGCAAAAGGCCAGCAGAGGGTGTCAGATCCCCTAATCCTAGAGTTAAGGATGGTTGAGAGCTGCCCTGTGGGTGCTGGGAATTGAACACAAGTCCTCTGGAAGAGCAGACAGTGCTCTTAACGGTTGAGGCATCTCTCCAGTTTCAACAGTGTACTGCTCAGTTAAAAGGGGGTTGGGCAGTACTGAAGAGGTAGCTCAGCTACTACTGTGCTTGCCTCTTGTGAACAAAGCCCTGTATTCTGTCCCCAACCCAATTGAAACAGGACACACTCATCGATAATTCCTGCACTTGGGAAGTGAAGCTTGGAGGATCAGAAGTTCAAGGTCATCCTTCACCACACAAGTGATTGGAGAGCAACCTGAACCATCTCATGATCACGTACATGCATGTAGACGAAAGCTAAAGCTGGAGCTCAGGCGCAGTAATGCACACCTGTAATGGGGCTCT
The DNA here is from genome assembly GCA_004026605.1 of Ondatra zibethicus. NCBI lineage: Eukaryota > Metazoa > Chordata > Mammalia > Rodentia > Cricetidae > Ondatra > Ondatra zibethicus. Next base: position 90,542 of record PVIU01000871.1, read on the forward strand.
TGGAAGGGTGGAAGCTGGAGATTACGGCTAGCCTCCTCTGTGTTGCAAGCTTCGTTCAAGGCCAGCCCGAGTTGCAGGAGATCTCCTCTCAAAAGTAAATAAATAATCAAGTGACCCGTGAGACGGCTCAGTGGATAAAGGTACTTGTCACTAAACCTGACAACCTGAACATTTTTTTCTTTCTTTTTCTTGGGTGGGGGGGTGCGGTTTAGAGACAGGGTTTCTCTGTATAACATTCCTGGCTGTCCTGAAACTCGCTTTGTAGACCAGGCTGGCCTTGAATTCACTGAGATCCACCTGCCTCTGGCTCCCAAGTTTTGGAATTAAAAGCGTGTGCCACCACTGCTGGACAACAACCTGAATTTTGTCCTGGGACCCACATAATAAAAGGAAAGAGGGGGGCTGGGGAGATGGCTCAGAGGTTAAGAGCACTGACTGCTCTTCCGGAGGTCCTGAGTTCAATTCCCAGCAACCACATCGTGGCTCACAACCATCTATAATGAGATCTGGTGCCCTCTTCTGGCATGCAAGCATACATGGAAGGAATGTTGTATACATAATAAATAAATAAATCTTAAAAATAAATAAATGAATGAATGAAAGGGAAGAGTCAATTCCTAAAGGTTATCCTATGGCATTCACATGCCTGCCATGCACTCAGCCACACATATACACAAAAGTAATAAATAAATTGATTTTATTTTCTAATGATTTGCTTATTTTTATTTCATGTGCATTGGTATTTTGCCTGCGTGTATGTCTGTGTGAGGCAGTCAGATTTAGTTGTGAGCTGCCTTGTTGGCGGGTGCTAGGAATTGAACTCAGGTCCTCTGGAAGAGCAGCCAGTGCTGTTAACTGCTGAGGAGCCACCTCTCCAGAACTAAATGTACTTTTTTTTTAAGTGAGAGAGTAGGAGCCCATGGTGAAAATGTCTCAGGGCTTTATGACTTTTGCAGTAATATATCCATTGATCTTATTGTAACTTCTCTCCAATCCACGTAACTACCATATGGTCCTCAGCCCATGGTGATACAGTTGTGATCCCAGCCATCACTGGGAGACACCTGAAGAGTCAAATTTATGCATTAATGACAGTTCCTGCAGGAGGGCATGCAACCAAGGCCGCTGAGTTCTAGTGAGCCAGAGTATCCTTCCCACACTTCCTTAGTGCCCTGTAAAACCTCTGCTTTTTTGTTTTTTTAGTGCAGGGTCTCTTTGTGTGACCCTGTCGATCCTGGAACTCACTCTGTAGCCCAGGCTACCCTCCAACTCACCACCACTGCCCGGCATGATCCATAGTTTGATTAACAGTTCCTTCATGAGTATGATTTATCAAGCAGAACGACTTCCACATTGCCTAGGTTCCTCTGTCTTTGGTGTCAACGTCTATAACTGGGGTATACCCTATGGGAACAGTGTAGACAATCATATAAATAGGGTCACTCTTGTAAGCCATGTGTCTCATGAACATCAAAACCCCATAATCAACATGGCTATGTGGCCTCAAGCAGGACAACTCAAGGACATTCTACTCCAACAGAGACAGTACCACCTACCTCCTGGGTAGAGCACCAGTGGTAGTAATATAGACCCTGAACAGCCATCAGCTGTGCCACCAATGAATCACACTGAGAATTGAGCAGTTTCATTAACAGATACCTCAGTTGGGCAGTGGTGGCCCACGCCTTTAATCCTAGCACTCGGGAAGCAGAGGCAGGTGGATCTCAGTGAGTTTGAGCACTACAGAGTGAGTTCCAGGACAGCCAGAACTGTTACACAGAGAAACCGTGTCTCAAAAAAGCAAACAAAGAAACCAAAAAATTAAAAATTCCTTAGGCATTTGTAACCATATAATTATATGATCTGTTTCTCTCCACCAATCATTAAAAGTAACTCATCCCCCTTCTATACACAAAACACTAGGGTTCGCCTTAAAGGTGACATATCCTGTCATTTCCAGTGAGGTGAGGGAAGTGTGGTGGCAATGCATTAATAAACAACACGTTTGAGAGGTGCAGGTGGGAGGATCAGGAGTTCGAGGTCATCCTCCTCAAACATCCAGTTTGAGGTCAGAATAATGAATAATGCAGACAGACCTGGAGAGATCACTCAGTGGCCAAGACACTTGTCATTTTCTTTCTTCCCTTCTTCCTTTCCTTCCTTCCTTCCTTTATTATTTATTTATTTTTGGTATTTTGAGACCGGGTTTCACCATGTAGTCCTGACTGGCCTGGAACTCACTTTGTAGACCAGGCTGGCCTTGAACATACTGAGATCTTCCTACCTCTGCCTCCCAAGTGCTAGGATTAAAGACGTGCACCACCACTGCCTGCTGATTTAGTGTTTTCAAAGAAGACCCAGGTATGGTTCCCAACACACATATAGTAGCTAATAACTGTGAGTAACTCCAGTTTCAGGGGTTCTGATGCCAATCTTCTAACCTCCATGGGCACCAGACACACGGAGCACTCACATACATGCAAACAAAACACACTAAAAGCAAATAAAATGTTTTTAAAGAGGGTGTGTGAAAAGGAAAGGTTAAACATACCATTTTATCATCGCCTCAACTTGATGACAGGGTCACTTAGTCCAATCCCATTTTCTGGTGAGCGGAAGCATGCCACGGATTGTCTTGGCCCTAGATTCCTTTCACCAGAGTACACACAAAACATGGACAAGATTACCAATTAGATGTGACAACATGAACTGTTTGGTTTTGAGACAGCATCTCACTGTAAAGACCAAGCTGACCTCAAATTCAGAACAATCCACCTTTCACAGCTTCCCGAGCATTGAGGCCACAGGTGTGTGATGTCATCCATGCCATCTGCCTCAAGGCTCATGTACAAACTCTTCAAATAGTGTTAAACTAGCCAGACAAGATGGCGCTTGCTTGTAATCCCATCACTTAGGAGGCAGAAAAAGGAGGATGGTCATGAGATCCACACCAACTTAGTCTACATAGTAGCTTTCAGGCCAGTCAGCAGTACATGGCTAGACCCTGTCTCAGAAAACAAAAAGACTTTTTGGTTTTGGGTTGTTGTACGGGGTTGTTTGTTTGTTTAGTTGGTTGGTTGGTTGTTTTTTCAAGACAGGGCTTCTCTGTGTAACAGTTCTGGTTGTCCTGTAACTCTCTCTGTAGACCAGGCTGGCCTCAAACTCACAGAGATCCTCCTGTCTCTGCCTCCCAAGTGCTGAGATTAGAGGTGTGCGCCACCATGCCCGACTCCCAAAGATTTCTTTTAAAAGTTGTTTTAAGTTACATGTCTGTTTGTGCACCTGTGTGGGTGCGTGTGCATATGAAGACAGGTGCTCTTGGAGACTGGAGGTGTCAGATGCTCAGCAGCCAGATTGCAGGCAGTGATGAGCCACCTGACATGGGTGCTGGGAACTGAACTTAGGTCTTCTGAAAGAGCAGCAAGTGCTGTTAGCCACTGGGCCTCATCTCCAGACTCCACCCTTTAAAGATCTGTTTATTTGCATTGTATGTGTAGGAATCTTTTGCCTGTGTTTTTGCAAGTACCTTGTGTGTGAACCTAATGCCAGCGGAGGCCAAAACAAAGTGGTGGAGTCCCTGAACCGGAAATACAGACTGTTCTTTTCTGTCTTGTAAGTGATGGGAACCAAACCTGGGTCTTCTGCAAGTGCTTTTAAGATCTAGGCCACCGCTTTTTCTTTTCTTTTCTCTTTTCTTTCTTTCCTTTTTTTTTTTTTTTTTTGCTTGTTTATTTATTTTTCGAGACAAGGTTTTTCTGTGTAGCCCTGGCTATCTTGGAACTTGCTCTGTAGACCAGGCTCAGAGATCCCCCTGCCTTTGCCTCTCAAGTGCTGGGATGAAAGGTGTGCACCACCATGCCCAGCTGCTAGGTCACCTCTTTAGTGCTCCAAAACTATTTTGAATTAAAGAGTGGTGGCTCACACCTCCTATAATTCTAGCACTCAGAGGGCTGAAAGTGGAGGATTTCAGGTGTTAGGAGAAGCTAGGCTATCTACTGAGTCCAAGCCAGCCAGATACAAGGCGAAAACTCTGTCAGAGAACAACAATAACAGAAAAGGTGGCTGACTCAGTGGTTAAGAACACTTTCCTTGCAGAGGGCTCTGGCTCAGTTCCCAGCACCTATATGGTGGCTCACAACCATCCGTTTCCAGGGCATTTAATGCCCTCCTCTGACATCTATGGGCTATGTACACACATGGTACACCTACATGCATATACATAAAATAAATACATCTAATAAAAATTTAAAAGTTTTTTTTTTTAAAAGGCAAGCTGATCCTGGTGTCTTGGTGGCACACACCTTTAACCCCAGCACTTGGGAGGCAGAGGCAGATCTCTGACTTCGAGTCCAAACTGGTCTACAGAGTAAGTTCCAGGACAGCCAGGGCTACACAGAGGAACCCTGTCTCGGGAAACAAAACAAAACAAAAAACAACAACAAAAAAGTTCCTTGAGGGATGGAGAGATGGCTCAGCAGTTAAGGGCACTGACTGCTCTTCCAGAGGATCAAGGTTCAATTCCCAGCACCCATATGGCAGCTCACAACTGTCTGTAACTCCAGTTCCAGGGGATCCAACACCTTCACACAGACCTACATGTGGGCAAACCTCAATGTACATAAAGTACAAATAAATAAATTTTAAAAATATAGAACAACATTTTGCTTTTTTTTTTAAAGTCCTCAAAAAGAAAACCAAACCAAAACTCAAAGAGAAATGTATATTTTGGTGTTTTCTTTCACACTTAGAATTTCTAACAGTCTCGTGTAGTCCCACACGACACTGAACTCACTCCGTAGCTGAGGAAGGCCTTGACTGGCTCCTAGTCCTCCTGCTTCCGTCTCTGGAGTCCTGAGTGGGATCTTAGGCATGAACCTCTGTGGCCTGGTCTTGTTTGTCTGAACTCATTTGAAACTGTCACAGAGGCCAGTCAGGCCTTAATCTCTTGGCAATTCTGCCTCAGCCTTCCAAGTGCTACGATTTCAAGTATGAGCCCCTACAGGCTGGCTAGTGCTTCCCCGTACCCCACACCCCATCATCTCCCACCCCAATCCCCAGGAGTGTGTTTGTGTGTTATAATTTTTGAGGACAAACATGCTTAAAGTGTTCTTTAAAAATTATTGAGCATGTGGGCCCATCCCTTTAACCCTAGCACTCAGAGGAAGATTCAGGTGGATCTCTGTGAGTTTGAGGCCAGTCTTGTCTACAGAGTGAGTTCCAAGACAGCCAGAGCTGTAAAGTCTCAAGCAAACAAAATGTTACCCCAAATTATTTTATTTTCTGTGTTTGGGTGTTTGCCTGTATGTATGTTCATGTGCCATGTGTTTACCTGGTGTGTTTGCCTATATGTATGTCTGTGTACCATGTATATGCCTGGTATGTTTGCCTGTATGTATGTATGTCCATGTGTCATGTGTATGCCTGGTATGTTTGCCTGTATGTATGTATGTCCATGTGCCATGTGTGTGCCTTGTGCCTACAGAGATCAGAACGGGTATCAGAACCCCTGGAACTCGAGTTACAAGTTTGTGAGCTGCCTTGTGAGTGCTGGGAATTGAACTCAGATCCTTTGGAAGAGCAGTCAATGCCCTTAACTGCCAATTTTTTCAGTGCCTGGTTTATTTGGTTTTTGGGAGGGCAGCAGTTAGGAGGTGTTGAGACAGGTCTCATTTTTAGCCCTGGCTGACCTAGAACTCAGAGAGATCCATGCTGGGGACAGGGCATGTATGTATCACAGTAAACAAGTGAAGATTAGAAGACAACTTTCAGAAGTTGGTTTTCTCATTCCATATGTGGGTTCCGGGGACTGAACTCAGGGACTTAGTCTTGCCAACAAGCACCTCTACCTGACAGGACAAGGCCACCTCCCTAGTCCTCCTTTCTATTGTTGTAAATCTCTTGGTTGTGGTGCTGAGGATGAAACCCAGGGCTCTGTCCATGCTAAACATGAGTTTACATTCCAAACTCATTAAATAAAATAACTTATAGCCGGGCGGTGGTAGAGCACGCCTTTAATCCCAGCACTCGGAGGCAGAGGCAGGCGGATCTCTGTGAGTTTGAGACCAGCCTGGTCTACAAGAGCTAGTACCAGGACAGGCTCCAAAGCCACAGAGAAACCCTGTCTCGAAAAACAAAACAAAACAAAAAAACAAAAAAACAAAAAACTTATAACTGTAATAGAGTATAGTACTAGGTGATATTCTGAAATATATATGTATCATAATGTACAAGTCAGATTTAATAATCTTTCTTAAACATTTAGCTTTCTCCCTTCTTCTCCTTTTTTTTTTTTCTTCAGATACGGTCTGTCCATGTAACCCAAGTCTTGATCTTTCTGCATCAGCCTCCCAAATGCTGGAGTTTCTTCCTGCCTTACCATTTCTTGAACAATCCTGCATCAACCTCTCAAATGCTCCTTCCCCCCCACCCCCGAGACAGGTTTCTCTGTGTTGCTTTGGAGCCAGTCCTGGAACTAGGTCTTGTAGACCAGGCTGACCTCGAACTCACAGAGATCCACCTGCATCTGCCTCCCGAATGCCTGGCTCTCCTAACCATTTCTTTACAGTTGTTTTTTTGTATTCCCATTGTTTCCTGAAATAGGGCCTCATTTAGCTCTGGCTGACCTTCAACTCACTCTCAAGCGCTTGCCTTGCCCAGCCTATTTCCACCTTCCAAGTGCTGGGAAAACAGAGCTGGGCCTTGGTCTTCTTCCTTCGTTTTTAAATACAGGGAACTTCACCCTGCTGTGCAAACACTAGTTTGCTGCTCTCTCTATGCCTGCCTAACAAAGCCATCAAGATCTTTTATTCTTTTCTTTATCTGCTTTTCCCCTCTCTTTCTACCAGGAATGGAACCCAGGACCTCAAGCCCAGCTTGCAAATGTTCTACCTCTGAGCCGCACCCTCTGCCCTATTTCTATTTTAAAAGGGATGGAAATTAAGGCACGAGGGGGGGCCTGAGGGGGATGGGGTGGGATTAAGTGACCTTCCCAATCACACAGCTGGGAAGAAACCCAGCTGTGATTTGACCCCAGGCAACCTAAGGGAGCGCTGTCCTATCTCCTGCAGTCACCCCTCACCCACAGGACAGTGCAACTGGGTATGTAAGTTAACTACAGTTTATGTAATTCTCCCAGGGGCAGGGTACAGCTCCCTGAACACACACCTTTCCTCCAATAAGGCTTGGCCCGTGTGATCTCCCACTAACAGCTCTTCCTGCATTCCTGCTTGCTGTAACTTTCCTAAGCAGTACCGGTGGGTGAGTGGTGGGGGATCCGCCTCTGTGGCTATCACAATCACACTACATCTAGAAAGTCTTTGCACTACAGCAGAACATGTCCTTGGCTTAATCCTCACACCTGATGTGTACTAACTGGGGAACACATCTTAGCCCTAATCCACTCAAGTCTCGCCTATTACGCCTGGGTGGACAGTGGAAACTCGAACTGCCCAGCAGGAGCCTCCCCACAGACAGCACATTCTCTTTTGTATTTGGCGTTAACAAGGCTGGTTGGCATTTGCAAACTTGAAGAATTCTCGGTAACTGCCCTAAACCCCCTTGGTGACAGCAGGAACCATTCACTAGGGGCTATCCAAATGACCTATGTGGCTTCTGCCTGTGTTTTTAGTTTGTTTTGGGGACTATATAGTCCTGGCTGGCCTAGAACTCATAGATATACCCTTGCCTCCCTCCACCTCTTAAATCGCTGCTTCTCAACCTTCCTAATGCTGGGAGCTTTTAATACAGCTCCTCATGGTGTGGTGACCCCAACCGTAAAGCTATTTTCGTTGCTATATCATAACTATAATTTTGCTACTGTTATGAATCGTAATGCAAATATCTGACATATGGGTTTCGACCCCCTAAGGGGTCTTACAGGTTGACAACTGCTGTCTTTTTTTTTTTTCCTAGTTTTTCGAGGTAGGGTTTCTCTGTGTAGCCCTGGCTGTCCTGGAATTAGCACTGTAGACCAGGCTGGCCTTGAACTCACAGAGATCTGCCTGCCTCTGCCTCCTGAGTGCTGGGATTAAAAAGGTGTGCAACACCACCGCCACTAGGTGAGAACCGGTTTTAAATGGTGGGCTTAAAGGAGTAAGCCACCATGCACTAGCTGTTTTTCTCTCCTTTAAGTTTTTTTATTTGTGTGTTTGTGTGGGTAGAAAGAGGACAAGTAGACGTCAGATGACAGTTTGTGGGGGCTGGCAGGCTTAGCACCTCTGCCAGCAGAGCCATCTCACCAATACTCTCTGGTTTTCCAGAGTGTCACTATGCAGCCATGGTTGGCTTTCAACTCTAATCCCCCTGCCAATGAGCTTCCCAAGTGAGGGCCAATGGTATGTTTCTTTCTTTTTTTTTGTTTTGTTTTGTATTTTTGTTTTTTAGAGATGGTTTCTATGTGTGTCGCTCTGGCTGTCCTGGAATTAGCTCTGTGGACCAGGTTGGCCTTGAACTCACAGAGATCCTCCTGCCTCTGCCTTCAGAGTGCTGGGATTAAAGGCACTTGCCATCACCATCTGGCTGTTTTGCTGGGTTTTTTTTTATGTGCATTTTTACTGTTGCTGGTTATTTTTAAGACAGGTTTCTCTGTGTAGTCCTGACCATCCTGGAACTCTCTGTACACCAGGCTGGCCTTGAACTCAAGAGATCTGCCTGCTCCGCTTCCTGAGTGCTGGGATAAAGGTGTGTGGCACCCTGCCTGTCCATATCTGCATTTTAAAAATGTGCATTGGTGTTTTACCTGTATGCATGTCTATGAACAGCTTGTGTGTCTTATGCCTGCAGAGGCCAGAAGGTGTTGGGTCCCTAGAACTGGAATTTCCTAATATTTATGAGCCACCACATAGATGCTGAGCATCAAATCTGGGTCCTCTGGAAGCGCAGCAGTGCTCATAACCACTGAGCCATCTCTCCAGCCCTAGGCATGATCTTTAATGTTTGCAATACTAGCACTTGGGAGACTGAGGAAGGAAGACTGCTTTGAATTTGTGGCCAGACTGGACAACAGTGTATGAGAAGATTTGGGTGTGGTAGGGCAGGGGAGGTAAAAGAAAGTGTAAGGGTTTTTTTTGTTTGTTTGTTTGTTTTAGTTTTTTGAAACAGGGTTTCTCTGTAGCTTTTGAGCCTGTCCTGGAACTAGCTCTTGTAGACCAGGCTGGCCTCGAACTCACAGAGATCCACCTGCCTCTGCCTCCTGAGTGCTGGGATTAAAGGCGTGTGCCACCACTGCCCGGCAAAAGTGTAAGGTTTTTAAAGTTCTACAATAGCATGGGTAATAGACTTAGTTCTCTGTGAACTTGTAAGAACAGTTTTTCCTGAATCCCTGCGGATAGTGAGACCTTCCTATAGACAGTGTGAAACTGCCTCAATGTAAGTACTGAGGACAACTGGTGCTTTCTGCATGCCCTGTGTGAAGCAGCCACATACCACGGAATATTCTTAGTTAAGAGTTTCTGCTATGGTAAAGCACTGTGGCCAAAAGCAACTCAGTGATGAAAGGGTTTATTTCACCTTACCTATCATTAAGTCCATCTGAAGGGAAGTCAGGGAAGGAACTGAGGCAGAAGCCATGGAGGGACCCTACATAATGGCTTGATCTCCATGGTTTGCTCAGCCACAATGAGCACCCACCCACAATGGATTGGACCCTCCAGTATCATCCACTAGTTAATTAAGACAGTAACCTACAGACTTGCCTACAGGACAATCTTATGGAAGCAGGTGAGGTTCGTTCCATCTCAAGACTCTAGCCTGTGTCAACGTGACATAAGAACTAGTCAACAGGGGGCTGGAGAGATGGCTCAGTGGTTAAGAGCATTGACTGCTCTTCCAGAGGTCCTGAGTTCAATTCCCAGCAACCATATGGTGGCTCACAGCCACTGGTAATAAGATCTGGTGCCAACTTCTGTCTGCAGGGACACATGCAGGCAGACCAGTGTATACATAGTAAATAAATCTTTAAAAAAAAAAAAGAACTAGTCAACAGTGGCTAGTCTTGAGTGTCCATCATAGGCAAAAGAAACATTCCTCAGAACCGGTGAACATCGTTCCAAGGGAACTATGGGAAAAAATTCACTCGACATCTGGGTAACAGCCGTTCTATGGCCCAGAGGGTATGCAGCACATGCTCTCTTCCTCACCTCCAGTGTGACACCCACCCCAAGAGCTTTACAAATCTTCCTTCAGGTGTGAACAATCATAAGGCTGTTCATTCGCCTATGGAATGGAGTGTGAAACCCCAGGAAGTGCCGCATTTCCCCATCCTATGCCCCAACCCAAGTTTGAGAATGGGAGAGTGCTATCAGAAAAGTACGCCGTCCTAAAATCAAAGTCTTGAAGTTCACTTGGCCACACCGCCCTAGACCACGCGCGTGGCTACACTGCAGCGAACGATACAACTGGAGGTCCTGTCTCGGTCTCTCTTTCTGGTGGCAACAGGGCTTTCTGCGGGGCCGCGCCAGACTTTTTGAGACTGTTGATTGGTTGTAGTCCGGCCACCCAACAACCAATCACACAGAGGAAAGGTGACATCACTAGTTCTTTTCCCATCCCCCTACCCCAAACTTCTCTACTCTGGCTACCAGCACCAACAACCTCGTGGGGGAAGGGTAAGAGAGTAGAACCGGTGAGGTCATTGCGCCGCCCCAGCCGTTGCTGATTGGCTGCGGGGCTCGAGGGTGTCGGTTGGCTGCTCCTCGCACCTCCCCCTCGTGCCGCTACCGCCGCCACTGCGAGGAGCCGCTGGCGACGCCAGAGCCGGGAATCCGGGTGAGTCGGGGCCCTGGGTCTAAGATGTTCCCGATGTTCTGCGAGACTCAGAAGGAACTGCCCTTTCAGACTTTTTCTCTTCGCCCGGTTCTTTGGTGCTCTAGGCACTCTGTCACATGGGAGTTGTAGTCTGCCTTATGCTGTAGACTACGGGCCGGATACAGGAGAAGACTACTATTCCCAGCAGGCACTGCAATCAGCTGGTCAACAAACGCTTGGGCCACGCCTCCCGGGATTGCTCATTGGCGGATAGATCCTTTAGCCCCGCCTCCTGTTATTTCATTGGCTACTGTCCTTCACAGGGGCTGGGTTCCTGCCTTAGGTTCATGGTGATTGGGTACTGTATTTGTCATTCGGCACATAAACCGTCTGTTAATTGGTTAAGGCAGATGTCCATCACTTGTGGGGTAGGATTCTAGGCATATCAGGCAGTCGTAGGCTTAGGTTGGTGTCGGTCCCGGAGGGAGGCCGGTCTTGGAATTTGGCCCCGCCTCCTGGCGCTGCCGGAAGGGCACGATTGGTGGTGGCGAGTGTCGCTCCTGACCGGTAGGCGGAGCCGACTAGACTGCGAATATCTATTGGTCTAGGTTGGCGCCGGTCAGCGGGGTTGTGGCCGCCAATTGGCTGGTTGCTCCAGCTGTTGCAGGTCCATTCACCATTTTGTGTGTTGGAGTAAAAAAAAAAGGGAGAATCGAGAGGGAGAGCCGGAGGGGGGGCGGGGAGGGACCGGACCGGACTGAGCCGGGGCCACGGCCCCCCGCCCCGAAACCCCGCGGAGCCCGAGGTGAAGGGCGGGGCCAGGGCTGACACAGCGTGGGGGTGGGGGGGAGCTGGAGGCCGAGAGGGGACAGGTGGCAGGGACGGGAAGGGGGTACAGGGCAAAAGAGGTGGGCGGAATGGTGTGGGAAGGGGAGACAGAGTGAAGGAAGTGTTGGGAAGGGGGGAGTGGCAGGAAAGGAGTGACTGGAGGAAGAAGGTAGTGGGCAGAGTACTGATAACAGGAAAGGAAGGGTGACAGGACTAGATCAGGGTGACAGGGAGAGGAAGGGGACCGAGCTGGAGGGGGTGATGAAGAAAGGCGATGGGCAGAGGTGTCAGCTTTGGAGGTCTAGAGATGGCCGATAGCAGAGTGACTGGGAGGAATAGGTGATAGAAATAAATGGGGTGACCAGCGGGGTAACAGGAGGGGGCCTAGTATCTGAGGAGAAAGGTGACAAGATGGGAGAGGGGGCAGAGAAGATGGTGCCAGGAGGGTGGATGGAAAGAGAGGGTATGAGACCCTAAAGGACATGGGGTGGCCTGGGCTTCAACAATCTCCTCTCCCTTCTGTGAGGGGTTGAGGGCCCACAGGACCCTGGGTTAGCTATGGTGGACAGGAAGAGAGTAGGCCCTAAGAAAGAGAGGTTTGACTCTGGGGTAAAGAGACCGGTCCAGACAACAGGGTTAAGGGATGGCAGATGGTGTGCTTGTAGGCCCTGGGTGGGGTAGAAAGGTTTCTGTTTGGGCAGGGTTGGTACCAGATCTCAGGCTCCAGAATGGTGCCCTAGCAGGTCAGTGGGGAGATGGCGGTGGAGTCCGCCTAACTCCAGAGCACTTTGGTGCCAATCTCAGGCCCTGCAGACTCTGCTGAGTCTATGAGAACCCGGGGATTGTCCCACAGGAAGAGAAAGCCCCAAGTTGGAGAGCATGAGATCTGGGAACCCAGGCAGCATGAAGACTGTCAGAGGGGCCTCTGATTGTGTGTGGCCTCTGGGAGTATCTAGGACAGTTGAACTCTTTTTTTTTTTTTTTTTTTTGGCTTTTCAAGTTTTCTAAGTCACTTCAGAGTAAAGTTTTGGGGGTTTTGTTTTGCTTTTTTTTCCCCTTTTCTCGGGGCAGCTCGAAAGGGGGCGGGCAGAATGACTATTCAGGAAGTGGGTGAGGTTGGCCTGTTGGGCTTGTCCTGCTTTCTTTGACCTCATCCTACTTACCCCCACCTGGAGTTGGAGGGCATATTTGGGTATTTGGGGATGCTGAGCAATTCAGACATGCTCCCCCACAAGCTCAGTTTGGGTGAGGGTGCCTGCATACCAGAAGCAGGGGCTGGGCTTGCAGGCATCACACTGGGTGCTGTTGGGGGAAAGGGGAGGGCTCCCATGTTGTGGGACAGAGAAACCCTGGGGTGTGCAGTTCTGTGTCCCACTGTGTGATGACGTGTGCCTGTATTTGTGCGCGTGCGTGTGCTCATGTACGGTCCTGTGGCAGTGCTGGTATGAGCTCTTGCCCCAAGCATGCCCCTGCCTGCTCCCTGCCAAGATCTGGGAAGATGGCTGTACCTGGCAGGCCTGGGATGCAGAGCAGAGTGGGCAACCATCCCTAGGAACTCTGAGCTGTGTACTCCTTCCCACCACACCTGGCCATGCATGGCTGCCCAGAGGGGTGGAGGGAGGAAAGAGGCTCACATCTCAGTTGTGTCGCCTCCCTTTCTGTGGCTTGGTGCTTGTGTATGTCCGTGTGTGCTTTTGCTGTGTGCCCTCTATGTGGTAAGAGCAAGAGCAAGCATGCTCTGTGGATTATTGACAGGCAGCAACACAGAAGTGGTTAGAGCACAGACTCTGGAGCCCTAGAGGGCCTGGGTTCAGACACCTGAATCTGCTGCTTCATTGGCAGATGATTTTTAAATCACTTAGTCTCTGCACCTTGCTTGATAGTAGCACCCATCAGGAAGAGGGAGAGGAAATTAGCAAGCTTAGCAGAGGGCTCAGGACAGTATAAGTGCTCCATAGTGTGAACTCTCAGTGCTCCTCACACTCCTTGGTGCAGCTGGAGCCTGTGTTTGCATGTTCCATGTCCCCTGCAGAGAGAGCAGGTGTGTGAATGCTCCCCAAGGAGCCAGGCCAGGCCAGGCTGTGTATGCTTAGGAGACCCAGGTGCCAGTCTATGTCTGAATGCCTGCCAGAGCTCCCATGAGTTAGAGATAGCCTCGTGGGTCATAGAACTCAGAGCGTCAATTCAGCACATAGAAAGTCCCAAGGGACCCTGAGTCTGTGGGTATTCACATTTGCTTCCGATGATCTCTGCTGCTCTCCTATCTCATAGGTGGACAGATGATGAAGCCAATGAAGAAGGTGTGCCCTGGCCTTGCAGGTTCTGCCAGCGGCAGCAAGTCCCCACCAGCCACCAGGGCCAAGGCTTTGAGACGGCGAGGGTCCCGGGAGGGTGACAAGCCAGAGGAAGAGGATGAGGAAGCTCAGCCACAGGAACAGACAGGGCCAGAAGAGGCAGAAGAGGGTGAGGAAGAGGAGACTGAGCGGGACCTTGGAGCCGAGGGGCCACCTCCAGAGCTGCAGCCTAATGACCCTACGCCAGGTTTAGCTGAGGACCCCAAGGGAGATGGGGAGGCAGGCCGCTGGGAGCCTTCACTCAGTCGCAAGACAGCCACATTCAAGTCTCGAGCCCCAAAGAAGAAGTATGTGGAGGAGCATGGTGCTGGAGCCGGTGGTGTGATCGGAACCACTGAAGAGTGTGAGCGGACCACTGAGGATGCCAGTGCCCTCGGTGTACCTCCACGGCCCCCTACATCCACCCGGTCCTCCTCTACTGACACAGCCAGTGAGCACTCAGCTGACCTGGAGGATGAGCCGGCTGAGGCTTGTGGTCCAGTCCCCTGGCCCTCTGCCGGCACCACTGGTAGTTATGACCTTCGGCAACTAAGGTCTCAGCGGGTGCTGGCTCGACGTGGTGATGGCCTCTTCCTGCCTGCTGTTGTGCGCCAGGTGCGCCGTAGCCAGGACCTGGGTGTGCAATTCCCTGGGGACCGGGCCTTGACTTTCTATGATGGGATATCAGGTGGTGGTGTGGATGTAGTTTTGGATGCCACGCCACCTCCAGGTGCGCTGATGGTGGGCACAGCTGTCTGTACCTGTGTAGAACCTGGTGTGGCTGTGTACCGTGAGGGTGTGGTGGTGGAAGTGGCCGCTAAACCAGCTGCCTATAAGGTCCGCCTCAGCGCTGGCACCAGCTCCCACCCAGGCCCACCAGGCACTCTGCCACAAGCCCAACAGCCACTGAACCGTGAGCCCGAGGAGGCCGTGTGGGTCACCCGATCTAGCCTGCGCCTGCTTCGGCCCCCCTGGGAACCTGAGGCCTTGTTGAGGAAGCACCCTGTAGTCCCAGAGGAAGAACAGGCTGAGCCTGGGGTCACTTTGCCTCCTTGCCCTTCTTCCTTGGAGCCCAAGCAGCCAGAGGACGCTGAGGTCTCCAACATCAGCTTTGGTAGCAACCTGGGGACTCACTGTCAGGAGGGTGAGGAGAAACACCCACCAGCCCTGGGTACCCCAGTACTGCTCCCACTGCCTCCACCCCAGCTCCTGTCACCACCCCCGAAATCCCCAGCCTTTGCTGGCCCTGGTCGCCCTGGTGAGCAGCCTTCGCCCTGCCAGGAAGGGAGCCAGGCTGGCAGTCGGAGCAGCAGTGTGGCCTCACTGGAGAAGGGAGCCGCACCAGCAGCCCGTGCTCGCACGCCGTTGACAGCCGCTCAGCAGAAGTACAAGAAGGGCGACGTGGTCTGCACACCCAACGGCATCCGGAAGAAGTTCAACGGCAAGCAGTGGCGCCGACTCTGCTCTCGGGATGGCTGCATGAAGGAGTCCCAACGGCGGGGCTACTGCTCCCGCCACCTTTCCATGAGAACCAAAGAAATGGAGGGCCTGGCAGACAGTGGGCCAGGTGGGACTGGGCGGCCTGCTGGGGTGGCAGCCCGTGAAGGAAGCACTGAGTTTGACTGGGGTGATGAGACTTCGAGGGACAGTGAGGCCAGCAGCGTGGCAGCCCGCGGAGACTCCCGCCCACGCCTGGTAGCGCCTGCCGACCTGTCACGCTTTGAATTTGATGAGTGTGAGGCGGCTGTGATGCTGGTGTCCCTGGGCAGCTCCCGGTCAGGCACGCCTTCCTTCTCACCTGTCTCGACACAGTCGCCCTTCTCGCCAGCTCCCTCACCCTCGCCCTCACCTCTCTTTGGCTTCCGCCCTGCCAACTTCAGCCCCATCAATGCCTCACCTGTTATCCAGCGCACTGCTGTTCGCAGCCGCCACCTGAGTGCCAGCACCCCTAAGGCAGGTGTGCTGACACCACCAGACCTGGGCCCCCATCCACCACCACCTGCCCCCCGAGAGCGCCATTCCTCCGGCATCCTACCCACCTTCCAGACCAACCTAACCTTCACTGTGCCCATCAGCCCTGGGCGAAGGAAGACAGAACTGTTGCCCCACCCAGGGACACTAGGGGCCTCTGGGGCAGGAGGTGGAGGAGCCGCCCCAGACTTTCCCAAGAGTGACAGCTTAGACTCTGGAGTGGACTCGGTGTCCCATACGCCTACCCCCTCCACACCGGCTGGCTTCCGGGCCGTGTCACCTGCTGTGCCCTTCTCTCGCTCCCGCCAGCCTTCACCATTGCTGCTGTTGCCCCCACCTGCTGGACTTACCTCGGATCCAGGGCCTTCTGTGCGAAGGGTGCCTGCTGTGCAAAGGGACTCACCTGTCATTGTCCGCAACCCCGATGTGCCACTGCCCTCCAAATTCCCTGGAGAGGTGGGCACTGCCGGTGAGGCACGGGCCGGGGGACCTGGGCGGGGTTGCCGTGAGACCCCAGTACCCCCTGGGGTGGCCAGTGGGAAACCTGGCCTGCCTCCACCTCTGCCTGCCCCTGTGCCCATCACTGTGCCTCCAGCCGCACCAACTGCTGTGGCCCAGCCGATGCCCACCTTGGGCCTGGCTTCTTCACCCTTCCAGCCCGTGGCCTTTCACCCTTCACCTGCTGCCCTGTTGCCAGTTCTAGTGCCCAGCAGCTATCCCAGTCACCCTGCCCCCAAGAAGGAAGTCATCATGGGCAGGCCTGGAACAGGTAAGAGGGTAGGTGGCTGGGCTACCATCTGAGCTGGGCTTTCAAGAGTGATGAGCCGCCTGTCCCAAGAGGACTCTGGGGGAACTTAGTCTGCTCCCTGCACAGATTCGGTAGAGGCTTACATGCCAAGCAAAGGACTTTTCAGACTTGATGTGGCTTTATCAGAAGCTGCTTGTTGGTACCGTCCTCAAGGCTCTCCTGAGAATGCACTCCCCAGTCTGTGAGGCTGATGGAGGGACAGAGTGATAGTCATGATGACATCTCCTGGGTCTTGGAGGACTGGGCCTCCAAGAAGATAAGCACTGTGCACGGTTATCTTGCCACGGTTTACACCCAACCTATAACACAGCACTCAGCACACACCCTGTACTAACCCATTTCTAATGTTAGCTCATTTTGTCTTTCCATCACTGATAGGTGGGTGCAAGGAATGTGTTTGCTTAGAAGAAACTGAGGCCAGGTTAGTGACGTCACATTAAGGCAGGCTGGCTCTGGTGCTTAGGAAAAGGAGGGAAGATAGACCCTTTTTACTTATTTATTTATTGACTTTTTGAGACAGGGTTTCTCTGTGTAGCCCCGACTATCCTGGAACTTGTTTTGTAGACTAGGCTGGCCTCAAAATCAGAGTTTCACCTACTTCTGCTTCATGAGTTCTGGGATTAAAGGTGTGTGCCAGCACTTCCCAGCTAAGACAGAGACTCTTAACAGGCCCTTTCTAGTGTGTAGATGGCCAGGGTAGCAAGGTGGGTACTGAGCACTTCTCCAGCTCTGAATCTAGCCTGGCTATCCTGAGGACAGGGTGTAGTAGACAGCTGTCTGTAAACAGTGACAATCTAAGTGGTTGGGGATTGGTGGTCAGTGTTTTGGAAGCTGTGCAACTCTCAAGAAGATGCTGATCCAGCCAGACAAGTCAGGAAGGGCTTGGAGAAAGAGCCAGAGACCTGTGAACAGCAACTCGATGATGGGCACATAGATGAGATGGGGTAAGGGTAAACATGGGAGAGTGTGTGCAAGGAATTGAGGCAGAAGCAGATAATTAGAAGGTTAGAGACTGTAAAATCAAGGGCCCTGGAAAGTAGGGGGTTATTGGGATGTGCAGCTGAATTGGTGAGCAAGACTCAGACCTCCGGAGGGTCATTTTATCCTGGGGACAGTGGGGAGACATGAAAGACTCTGAGGAGATGTGATCAGGGCTGCTCTGTGGAGGGAGAGTTCAAGCCCTGAGGCCAGAGGAGATCATAAAGGAAGGAGTCTGGTTTGTGGATGTGGGTAGGAGCTGCTGTGGCTTAGGCTTGGGGAGGAGTCACTTTACAAAGGAGCCAGGCCTTGCCCTTAACAAAGCACCAGCCTAGGCCTGTCTCCAGGGCCAGGCACAGAAACATGGGCTGTGTCTGTCCTTCATGCTCATTTACTGAGGTTGTGAGCTGTGTGTTTCATCCTTCTCTCCAGCACATTTTGTATTTGTTACCATATTTGACCCAGTGGCCACCATTTCAGAAGTAGGCACAGTAAGAATTTCTGTTTAGGCAGATCTATAAATGCAGGTGAAGGTCTCCAGCGACCCTCTGAGGACCCATTTCTTACATGCCCACACCCCCTATTGCTGAGATATATGTCTCTTGACACACATATGCACTCCAGTGCTGGGCGGGCAGGGTTGGAACCACTGCAGGTAATGCTCAGGCCAACCAGGACAGGCCTGGGAGGGGCTCTTGTCATATTCAGATGACAAGAAAACTGAGACCTTGACTAAAGGAAGGTCTTGATGTCACCCGGCAGGGAAGGCACAACTCTGCCTTAGCCAGGTCTTCCAGCTTCTTTGTCTTTCTTACTACGGAGAGTTCTGGTAGGAATGGCTAACTGAGCACCAGCATGTACTTGACATTTGCATGAGCCCTGCTGAGTACTCACTCAGAGTCTTCCCAGTGCCCTAGGAAGTCAGCATGATGAGTCCCATTAGATCCAGAGGGGCCTGCCGCTCAGAGAGTCTAGGTCACTTACCTAAGGTCACCCAGCTAAGAAGAGAGAGGACCAGGAGTTGAACCCAGACTATCTGGTTCCAGATACCAGGCATTTAACTACTATCAATATAATGATGATGGTGAGTAAAATAACTCTTTATTGAGCATATAATATGTGCCTAGCTCTAGGTTTGGGGCCATTTCATCGAATCTAACTGATGCTGTGAAGCAAGGATTCCCGGCCCTGTTGACCAGATGTAGAACTAAGGTTCAGGAAAAGGAGGCCCTTTGCTGGAGGCCACCTGGTTGTCAGAACTTGTCCAGTGCCTGTCCTGGCAGTTCTGAACAGTGACTCCCTGACTACACCCATACTGAGGTATCTGGGCTGCCCTCAGGGTTGTAGGCAACCAGCCTTTCATTCTTTCCCCAGAGACCTCCCTAGCCTTTGGGAGACAGGTGCCTGGGGCAAACACTGTCCAGTGGCATAATAGGGTCACAGCCCTGGCCCCTTTTGCCCTTCCATGTCAGGGCCTGACCCTCCATCAGAGGGCAGCAGGTGTGAGGGGGTGGGCCAAGGCAGCCTGCCTGCTCCTGCCCCCCTCCCCAGGCATTTGCTTCCTCTTGGGGACATGCTGGGGCAGGCTGCCGGCATTCTCCACATTCTGCTCATGGCATGGCCAGCCAGCTGCCATTGCCACCTCCCTTTGACTCTTCCCGCCTGTTCCCCAGGAAAGGAACAACACCCCCTTACCAACCTGTGGCCCCCACCCAGGAGGCCAGATGTCTCAGTCCCATTCCTGGCATGGTCTCCTTGCCAGCTCCCAGCTTCCTACGTGGCTTTGCGGTGTTGACACTTACTACAGCACGGTGCTTGGTGCTCTCTTCCAACCACTGTGTATCCATCTTTCCCCTGGGTTCCAAGTGTTTTTCTCTTCTCTCTTCCTGGGTCTTTGTATCATTTCTCAGAGCTGACCTTTACCTGTCTGTCTGTCTCAGGACTGGGTAGGTTCACCTTCATGGTTTTGCCCTTACTTGGGCTTCAGCCCTTGTCAAGCTTCCAGCCTAGCTTCCAGTCTTGGCTCCCAATCTTGGGGGTTCTATGTCTGCCTTGGCCTTTCCTGGCCCCCTCTTTCCTATTCTTTCAGTTAACTTTGCCTCTTTTGTTTAGTTGCTGTTGGGTTTTTGAGACAAGATTTTGTATAGCCCTTGCTGGCTCTTGATCTCTTCACTCTTTTGCTCCCATCTCCCATGTGCTGGGATTACAAGCATATACACTTTACATGGCACTGGGGATTAAACCCAGAGGTTTTTTTTTTTTTTTTGCATATTTTTTCCTTTTGAGACCAGGTCTCATTTTGTAGGTCAGACTGACCTTGAATTTATGACAGTCCTGTGTCAGACTCCCCAGTGCTGGGATTACAATTGTGAGCTGCCACAGCTCTCACGTGGTTTAGATCCTCTTGTGCCTGTGGCCCAGACCTCTGCCCTGTTCTGTATGTGTCAGAGCTTCAGTTTGTTTTAATGTTCGTTTATTTTGAGAGAGAGAGAGAGAGAGAGAGAGAGACAGACGTATGTGTGCCTCCACGTGCCACAGTGAATTAATTGGTGGGAGTCGGAGGACAACTGAGGGAGTGAGTTCACGCCTTTTGTCATGTGGACCGTGGGACTTGAACTCAGGTAGTGAGGCTTGGCAGCAAGCTACTTTGTCTGCTACCTCATCTCACTAGTCCAGATTCTTTCATCTTTTTAAACCAGTGGGCAGTTGCCAAATACTAAGTCTCCCAATCCCTACCCCTTTTCATTTAAATTATTATTGTGTGTGAGGGAGCCAGAAGACAGTTTTGTAGAGTCCGTTCTCTTCTTTACATAGTTCTGGGAACTTAATTCAGGTGCTTGTATGGCAAAAATGCCTTTGTGTGCTGAGCCACCCCCACCTACTTCCCCACATTTTCTTAGAGAGTGTAGGGAGGTTGTCCAGGTCTGGGAGCTCTTTCTTGGTCCTTTACAATTTAACTGTCCATTTTTGCCCCTGAAACCTGCTGAGAAATGTTGGTATCTAGCTTGTACATCCACCCACCATACACCTGTTCTCCACTGGCAGGAAGCTGGGGGCTATATGGGTCAAGCTAGGAGATCCGGCTAGAGGGGGTGGCAGGAAAGCTAGTTCTTTGCCCACCCACCCACCTGCTAGAGGGCATGACCCCAAACACCCCCACCCTAGTCTTCCAGGAGACACATTTGGTGACAGCTCAAAAGACCAGGCAGCATTTCACTATGCCATGTGCAGCGAGAAAAAATGAGGCCTAGAGAGGGGCTGCAAGGGTTGAACCTGGGTCAGCCTGACTCCCAAATTGAGGCTCTCCCCACCAGAATGTCCGCTTCTTTCTAGCACTGAACTGGTATCTGTTCCAAGTAGGAGGCAGCTCCTTTGTCATCTTTCTGCAGGTGCAGGGCTGAGCCGTCCTGGGACACGAGAGTGGAAAAGGCAGATGATGCATGATGGGACAAGGGAGAGCCAAGAGTTATTTCATCTGAGGAAGTTAGAGGTCAGGGACAGCTCTGGTTCATGTATGCTTGAGAGGGAAGTTCAGGTAAGGTTTTCATTAGAGGTAACATATGAACTGAAGTATGAGGAATAAACAGAGGTCAGGGGCGTGAAAGAAAGGTTGAAGGTGCATGAACTTTCGGAAGCTAGCTTGAGCTGGAGCTGTCACTAGACTCCAGGATTGGAGGATGGGTGCCATAGAGGAGAAGCCTTGCCAGGTCCGGCTTGAAAGCAAGGCTGAGAAGCTGGGGCAAGTGAAAAGCCTAGAAACGGTATGTTGGCTCTCAGTGTCAGATCTCATTGGATTATCCGAGAGAGGAAGAATCATGGGACGAGCGTTACTTGGGGGGATGACAAGAGAAGGAAGAAACTTTCCTGAGCCTGTAGGAGTCTTGCTAAGAGACCCCAACTCTCTCGAATCTTAAGTCTCTAGTACCAGACGCTGAGAGGGGTCAGGCTGCCTCCTTGCGGCAGCTGGCGGCGGGGCAATAGACAGACGCATGCGCAACGAGGTGGGGCGGTGTGTGTGTGGGGTGGGGAGGCGAACGTCCGGGAGACCCTGGCGCCCCGGCATTAATGGCTCCATTAGTGGCCGGGAGGGAGGCGCATTAGCGGCGGCGACGGCGTCTGGCTCCCATTACCACCGGCGGCAGCGGCTGCACCGCAGGCGGCTGGACCCTAGCCCGGCGCGCCGCCTTCTCCGCCCGCACTTCGTTCCTAGTTCCCGCTCCGTATGAGGGCGCGGGTAGGAAACTCCGGTCTCTCTATTTCGGCTGAAAAACTGGAGTCAATCAGGCTCGGGTTCAGATGTCAGCTGTGTCACCTCCTGAATGCAAGGATGTCCCCCCGGTAGCCTGTTGCTTGCGAAAAAGGACAGGAAAACGGTGCACCTGGGGCTTTGTGGACACAGGCCGCGCCCTACCCTGCCCGCACCTATGGGTGCGTGTTCCCGCGCACCCTTGGGGGTAGATTACCACCCCCACAACCAAGGCGGCGGGGCTCGCTCCTTTCTATTGGTTACTGTCGCACCTTCCGACCGCCGATTGGCAGAGCTTCCCCCCCCCCCCGCACACTTTTTGTGTAGTTAACCCCTGCGTGGCCTGGTCGTCCGGCTGGGTGCTTCTTCCCCTCCATCCCAGACAGACTGGGTGCCAGCTGGCCCGCGCCCCGTGGCGGCCCGCGTAGGTGTCAGGGCCGGCCGGGCACCCGCCCGCCTTCCAAGCACAAAGCAGCTTTGTAGGGGCTGCCGGGGACTGGCTGGGGGCCAGGCGGCTAGTGGAAAATCTCGTGAGCGCTGAGAGAGGAGGGGAACGCCGGGCGGCGCCCCTTTCTCCGCCGTGCGGTGGCGCCTCCTTCAGCTCGAGCGGACCAGCCCTCTCAGCCCGGGAGCCTGCATACTCACTCCGCATCCTCGCACCTTTCCACCCCCAACCCTCCATCCCGCCCTCCACCTGCATCCTGCTCTTCTCCCAATCCCTGGGGATCTTCCCTTGCCCCCCTTCTCCCCTCCCTCTTTTTCCCTTGCTCCCCCTGCCTACCCTACCCTAGCCTGGCTCACACTGACTCACCCTGACGCTATTTTTAGCCCCCCATCCCCGTGGAGCCTTGCCAGCCCAATCCTAGGCTCGTTCCCCAGGCAACCCTGGCCGTCGCCGACGCCTCCCGGGATGGGTGGGTGGGTAGGTGGGTGTGTATGTTGAGAGCGGGTGAGGGGAGCTGGGGACACCGGGGTGGTGAGCCGAGTCTGGACCGGGCTGGAGAGCAGGGTGGGGAGCAACCCAGGGCGGCTGGTGAGGGCGCGGTGCCTCGTGGGCTCAATAAATGGGGCCATGAGTTCCGAGTGAGTTGGCCTGGCCCTTGGTCTGTCAGCATCCCTGGCAGCTTGCCCCAGGCTTCGGGGCAGGCCCTGGCCTGCACCACCCCAGGTGGCTGTTGATGTGTCTGGGCTCTCTGTCCCCAGGCCAGGATGGTGTGTTTTGTTGGGAGCTATGTAGTTTTGGACTAAAGCTTTTGTGGAGTTGATGAGGGGCGGTGCTGCGGGTGGCTCCCGTCATAGCCCTGCCCAGTACCTTCCTTGAGTAAAGGATGGCTGCTGTGTACCTCCTCTCAGATAGGGCTGGGGCCCTGGTTTAGGGAAACCCTCAGCCCTCTCCAACTTGGGAGGCCCCCAGTTAGGGTTGGGTATGATTGGAGAGGGGAAGCTGTTGGGGGATAGGACCTGCTCTTTCCCTTTCACTCGTAATCCACCCCCACCCAGGGTTCTTCCACTCTGAACAATAGAAGTTAAGTATAGGGCTGGCCCAGTGCCCAGGGCAGGGGGGCCCTTCCCACCCGGATTCCAGCCCCTCCCTGCCAGGCAGGGCCCCCACTTGGTTGTACCCTGCCCTGAAAAGGGCCTCTTCCTATCCTTTTTCCATGGGTACTGAGTGTTCTACCAGATGTGCAGTCGTCCCAGATGTGAGGCCCTCTTTCCCTGATGTGCTGTGCTTGGCGTTCTCTCACCCAACAGAAGTGGGGAAGACAGCCTTCTCCAAGCTCTGTCCCTGGGCCACACTACAGTAGGGAAGGGGTTAACTTGCCAGTAGGTGACTCACTCAGACTCACCCTTGGAAAGAGGTGGGGGCAGCAGTGGGGAGATAGTGGGCCACATTGATTTCAGCCTCACATTGCAGTCCCTAGGGCAGTGAGGTAATGGAGGGTCTGAGTCTGGGGCTCCATAAAGAGGAGGGGGCAGTCACCTAATAGTCCCTCTGCTGGTCTCTCCCGGCTGTCAGCCAAGTGTCTAGCCCTTTGGAGGTCAGAGCGTTACAGACCTTCCTGTCCCCTTAGGATCAGGTTACTCAGAGCTCTGTCAGTGACTTGGGGCAAGCTGAGGAGGGTTGCCTGCTCTTTCTAGAAGCCCACCCTTGCTTCACCTGACCCCGTGTGACTATTACCTGTCTAGTTGTGAACTCAGGCCTCTGCTTCTGCTGGCTGGGACCCCAGACCCTCTCCTGCTGCTGCTTACCTTCCTGTACTTTATTATCATTGTTTGATCTTGTTTCTGGGCCTTTTTGAAATTCCCTGTTTGTGTCCACCTTGAGTCCTGAGGAGAGCACTTCAATTGAACTCCTGAGTTGTTAAAGCTCAGTCTGTGGGACTTGCATAATTTATTCAATCTCTTTGAACTTGGAGTTCTCACTTAGACAATGGGTGCAAGGCTGATCTCCTCCCTAGGTGGTTGTGAGACTAGTGTAAACAAGGCAACACAAGCTTCTGGCACCTGGCTGCTCCAGTCTCAGTTCCTTTTCTTTCTCCTGGTCTTTTTTCTGGGGTCAGGATGATCATTGAAGGTGGGCAGTGGTGTGACCCAGTGCCTCACACTGGAGAAGTTCCAGAGTGGCTGGTAGCTTTAGAGTTTGGAATGATGGTGAAAGGCCGTAGGGCTCTGGATACCTTATGAGCCTGGATCCTGAAGGAGTCGGGACCCTGAGGTGTGGGGTTAGTATCTCCGTGTGAGTTGGTGTGTCCTGGGATGGGGGTATGAATGGGTGCTTAGAAAGGCTGTGTGAGAATGAGTGTGGGCATAGTGGACAAGCAGTGTCTGCCGAGGTCGGCCTAAATCAGACGAGCTGGTTGAAGCATGATGAGAGTGTCACTCAGGCACGAGGATGGGAACTGTGAAGTGATGGTGGGTATGGTGGTAAGGATCACGTACTTTTGAGGTAGTACATCTATGTCAGCAGGTGTGTGGAGTATGACTTCGTGTGTGACAGTGTGGGTGTAAGACCGAGGGCGTGCGGTGCCCATAGCGGTGTGTAAACGATAATGGGTGTGGCATGGAAATATATCTATGAGGAGTCTGCGCGCGCCTGTGTACTTGAGTTAGGGCTCAGGGATGATTTGTCCAACCCTTTACCGTTGGTCCTCCTAGCAAGACCCGGCGCAGCAGGTCGGCCACGACGCGAGTGAGCGTGTTCCTCGTGCTCACTGGACACAGCACGGCACTCAACTTCGGGCCTCTGCAGCGCGGCACCCTGGACCGCCCCCCTGGCTTGCTGCCTTTGCTGCAGTGCGCCCTCCCTGCCACCCTGCTGCGGGCCCGCCCCCGGCCGGCTTGGAGCCAACCGTAGTCTGCCCCGCCCCGATCTCATTTGCATATGACTGACGTTCCCCCGGGGCGGCCAATGGGGGTGGGCGCGGCGGGGCCTGACCCGCGCGCGGCGTCAGCAGCCAATGGGCTCAAGCGTAGGGGGCCGGGCTTGCGCGGAAGGCCGCGGGGGAAGCGGGGAAGGGGCGGGGGGAGGCGCGGCGGGGGGAGGGGAGCGCGTAGTAGTGGCGGGGCGGGGAGGCGGCGGTGGTTCGGCGCGGGGCTCGCTTGGAGCGCACGGACACAACCACGCTAGTCCGTCTATCCGCCTGGGACCCGAGGTCGACCTGGTGCCCAGCCGCCGGCCCAGGGCCCGGAAAGGCGGGGCGGCGGCGCTGTCTGCTGGGGCGCGCGGGGCCAGAGCCGTTACCCGCCGGAGCTTGGAGGGAGGGAGGGAAGGAGGTAGCGAGCCAGCCAGCGGAGAAGGGAGGGGGCCGCCCCCGCGCACGCGCGCCGCGCCCCGCCCCGCCTGCCCCGCCTGCTGGACTCTGCGAGGGAGGAGGGAAAGGGAGGGGGCGGCGCCGATGGCCCCCGAGCCGCGCTCCCCGTGACGGCCCCCGCGCGCGCCGGGGGGCGGGGCGGGGACGGCTCGCGCTGACCTCCCCCGCCCCCTGGGCGGCGGGAGGCAGGCGGCGCTTTGCGCAGGCGCGTCCGGCGAAGACCCCCGCGTGGGGCGGCCGGAGGGGGCTGCGGGGGGGGGGCATGCGGCGACGGTCTCCCGCTCCCCCCGGGCCGGAGCGGCGACTGCCAAGGAGCGGGCTACGGGCAGAGCGGTGTCAGCCGCTGAGGAGGTGCGAGCTCCTGTCGGGCTCCCCCCGCTCCGGACCATGTACTCGGCCCACAGGCCCCTCATCCCCGCGTCCGGCGCGGCCTCTCGTGGCCTCGGCATGTTCGGTCAGTAGCGTCCGGCGCTGGGACTGCAGGGGTCAAGGTGTCGGGGTGCTAAGTGCGGAATATCGGCTATGGGATGTAGTACCTGCACGGTGGAGGGAGAGTAAAGGGATGGTAGAGAAAGTTTAGAATCTAGTGGGGCCGAGTGGTTAGTGATGGCAGGTGTGAGTAGCCGAGCAGTGGGAGTGAGGAGTGGGGCGTACGTGGAGACAGGTGTGGTGCTGAAGTGACGGGGTGGAACTGATCGGTTGTGATTGGTGTAAGGGCAACAGAGTAACAGGCTTTGAAGTCTGCGTTAGAATAGGAGCAGACTTGAGTCCTGCTGGTGGAAGATGTGGAATGAGGACAGGGAGGGGGCTTAGAGGAGTGGTCTAAGGACAGGTTTGGTGGGAAGCATCACCCCTCAGGACAGTCTGTGGGTAGCAGTGTTTGTGGTGAGATGTGTTGAGAGGGCGGGAGAGGCACACCTGGAGGGTGACACTAGGACAAGGGTAGGACCAGAGGACTGCCCCATTGTCTGCTTGGCCTCTCCACTCCCTTCCTATTCCAAGAAAGCTAGGAGGGCTTGATGAGAAAGATCATTGTGGAGATAGAAACACATCCAGGGCCTTGCAGGCTATCTTGGGGTTGGATTCCCTAGCTGGCTTTGGGGCCCCTAGGGGTGGGGGACAGGGATGTTAGGAATCTTGAGTGTCTTCCAGTTTTGTTTCTCTGCTTCCCTGTTCTTCCCACTTTCCTTTAGGGCTCCTTTGTCAGTCCCTCAGAATCAGGTCTTGAGGTCACTTCTTATTGTAGTGCTCCCCCAGACTAGATTTCTGAAAGTACTGGGGTGGGGTCACCTCAGGTCAGGTTGCTCTGGAGCAGGGGGAGGTAGGGAATGATGGATATCAGAGATAGGGCGGTTCCCTCCTTCCCTCTTCCCCCCTGAGCAGGGGCCTCTCTCCTCTGCTGGTTCCACTTCCCCTGGAGCCTTCGGCCTGGCAATGTGGGGAAGCTCACTGATAGTCTTGCTTTTCAGTTCCAGCAGGCGTGGTCCCAGCTCAGGATCATGTACTTTCCCACCCAGCTTTCAGGTGGAATTGGGCCTCAGTGTTGTACCTTCCAAAATTTTACTGGTGATGGAATTATCTCCCTGTCTATCACCTCAAGGAAACACCTGGCACTTCAGCCTTCTCTGGGCAGGCTTAACAGTTCTCTCCTCTGTCCCATTGTCCCTGCCTTTTCTTCTGGGGAGTTTACCACACCCTCCATCTTTCTGGGCAAGGAGACTGACTGGACACTGGGCATGAGATAAGCCCAGGAGTTTCCAGGGAGAGAAGCTTCTTACTGGGTGTCGGAGTCTGTTTAGGAGACAAAAGAAGGGAGCCACCTGGACCCCACCCAGGAAGGGCAGGTCTAGCTCTCTGGGGACTGGTTGTGGGTTGGGGGAAGGGGCAAAGAGGGTGTTATTCACTGTGGGGCTGTTTGAGATTCCAGGCCCTGGAAATGAGTAGAGACAGAAGGGGAAATAGGGCCATTAACCTGAGGAGAAGGGGGAGCGTGAGACCAAGATGAGGGGCTATGTCAGATGGCAGCATAGTTGCTGAGAATGTGATGCCATGGTTATAAGGAGGAGGACTGTCCAGCTTTGCAAAGGTCTTAGGACATCAGAGTGGGGAATGGCAGCTGAGAGTGACCTGGTTTGTGGCAGGAGCCAGTTCCTCTGGCTTGGTCCCTGGTGGCAGGGCTGGTGGAGGCTGGGAGGAGGAGTGGGACATGAGTACTGTTTCTCTTTCCTGCTTCTGTTTCCTTTTTTTTTTTTAAATAAATCTAGAGACCTTTTAGGGATCCCCCCCCCCCTTGATAATCTCACTTGACTTACCCCAGAGGCATAGGGTATAAAGACTGGGTGGAGCCACTTCACACAGTTGGAGGATGAGATTAAGTTGTGGTGGAGGTTAGGGCCAAGCTTTCCTGGCGCCCAGCTCACATGGCTCCTTCCCACAGTATGGACAAATGTGGAACCTCGTTCTGTGGCTGTGTTCCCCTGGCACTCCTTAGTCCCCTTCCTGGCACCCAGCCAGCCCGACCCCTCTGTGCAGCCTAGTGAGGCCCAGCAACCTGCCAGCCACCCTGTGGCCTCCAACCAGAGCAAAGGTAAGGGATAGGGACTATGGGAATGCTTTGGGATGGGAGTCCAGTTAGCCCAGGCGCCCTCTGATAGACTGTTCTGCTCCTAGAACCTGCTGAATCAGCTGCTGTTGCTCATGAGCAACCACCAGGGGGTGCAGGGAGTGCTGACCCTGGGCGGCCCCCTGGAGCCACATGCCCTGAGAGCCCAGGGCCTGGACCTCCACTCACTTTGGGGGGTGTGGATCCTGGTAAAAGTCTTCCTCTCACCACTGAGGAGGAAGCCTCCGGCCCCCCAGGAGAGCCCCGGTTGGACAGCGAGACGGAGAGTGATCATGATGATGCGTGAGTTCTCAGGGCCTGGCTAGGTTGGGGTAGTGGGGGATGCAGAATTGAACACATGCTCTTCACTGGCCCTGATGTTCTCCACAGCTTTCTCTCCATCATGTCTCCCGAGATTCAGCTGCCTCTGCCACCTGGAAAGCGCCGCACCCAGTCCCTCAGTGCCCTGCCCAAGGAACGAGACTCATCTTCTGAGAAGGATGGACGAAGTCCTAACAAGGTACCTAAGCAAGCTTTGCTCCCCTGTGGACACCAAGCCTGTACCCCAGTCCTAACTGACCTTCTCTGGGCTTTGTTAACTACAGCGAGAGAAGGACCATATCCGTCGGCCAATGAATGCCTTCATGATCTTCAGCAAGCGGCACCGGGCCTTGGTCCACCAGCGGCATCCCAACCAGGATAACCGAACTGTCAGCAAGATCCTGGGAGAGTGGTGGTATGCCCTGGGGCCCAAGGAGAAGCAGAAATACCACGATCTGGCCTTCCAGGTAATTCTTCCTCTCCTTGGCTCTTCCCAGTGTTCGCTGGTGGGGCGCTGAGTGAAGGGTCGCCCTGCCCTTTCCTGCCAGGTGAAAGAGGCCCACTTCAAGGCCCACCCAGATTGGAAGTGGTGCAACAAGGACCGAAAGAAGTCCAGCTCAGAGGCCAAGCCCGCGAGCCTGGGGCTGGCAGGAGGGCACAAGGAGACGCGGGAACGGAGCATGTCGGAGACGGGAACTGCTGCTGCCCCTGGGGGTTAGTCAGCTCCTTGGCTCTCCCCCGCCACCTCTCCCTGAGGGCTGCCAGCCTTCCCCTTGCTTGCTCAACCCCTGCCTGAGCAACTTGTCTTCTTTGTTGCTTTTGAGGACTCATCCACAAAGAAACTGGCAGTTGTTTTATGAATGAGCCAGGGAGATGCAGAAAGGAGGCCCAGATACAAATCATTGCTTACTGCTATTTATTGAGCATTTACTATGTGATCAAAAAGCAGTCCTCTTTTCCAGATGAAGAAATAGCCTCAGAGATGCCAAGTCTCTTGATTAAAGCCCTGGGCTAATAACCACCAAAACCAAGATTTAAGCCCTAGCTTGGTTGGCTCCCCCAAGACCATAGTTGGAACCATCGCCACTCACTATGCCCTGGATTGGCTGCTTCTAGGAGTTCTGGGGTACTTTGGAGTTTTAATGCTGTTGCCTTCTGTGAGAGTGGGAAATCTTACTGCTTTTCTCACATAGAAACACTAAGGCTCAGACAGACCAGTGTTTAACTAACCAGCCAAGACCTCCTGGACCAATGTCCAGGCTTGCTCACTCAGAGAATGTCTGCTTCCAGGAACGGGCTTGCTCCCTGCAGGGCCAGAGAACAGAAACTTGCAGGGAGGAGATGTTGAGCTGGAGACTGGTGCTTTCTCTCTACCAAGTGGCTCAGGGTCTCCAGTCTGCTTCTGCCTAGGACCTAGACACATCTGTGAGAAGTTGGGCCGGTTCAGGTGCCGGTAGTCATGGCGCTGTGACAGCTCTTGGCAACTTCTGCTTTACAGTGTCCTCTGAGCTCCTGTCCGTTGCAGCCCAGACACTCCTGAGCTCCGACACCAAGGCTCCAGGGAGCGGCCCCTGTGGAGCAGAACGACTACATGCGGTTGGGGGACCTGGCTCAGCTCGACCCAGAGCCTTCTCCCACAGTGGGGTGCACAGTCTTGATGGTGGGGAAGTGGACAGCCAGGCACTACAAGAACTGACCCAGGTCGGAGGCACAGGTCACCAGGGAGGTGGGGTCGGGAGGGTTGCGTGAGGCAGCAGACCCAACTAAATCCTCCCTGCCACCTGGCCCACAGATGGTTTCTGGCCCCACATCATACTCCGGCCCAAAGCCTTCCCCTCAGTTTGGGGCTCCAGGATCTTTTGCAGCTCCTGGTG
Organism: Ondatra zibethicus; assembly: GCA_004026605.1. Lineage (NCBI taxonomy): Eukaryota > Metazoa > Chordata > Mammalia > Rodentia > Cricetidae > Ondatra > Ondatra zibethicus. Next base: position 121,058 of record PVIU01000871.1, read on the forward strand.
AAGGAGGTACCATGGCCACTAGTGGGCGACCCCCACTGTTGCCCTCCCGAGCCTCTCGTTCCCAGCGTGCGGCCAGTGAGGACATGACCAGTGATGAGGAACGCATGGTCATCTGTGAGGAAGAAGGGGATGATGATGTCATCGGTGAGTAGGGTAGGGTTACAGTCCTCGGGGGCCCTGGATTAGAGGCCAGTAGGTGACCAGAATCCAGGTCCCTAGGCTCCTCCAGTTCTTTTCCATGTTTGTTTTTGGCTGTATAACGTCAATTCTGCTTTGCCCGAAGAAGCTGCCTGCCATACAGGAAACCCAAGGACATGGGTGTCATTAGCAGAGCACTAGATGCTCTTCCCAGTGTACGTTTCAAGTGACTTTGGTCAGATGCACAGAGCCCTGGGCCTAGAACTATCCTCCAGGGTCCCCTCTGTCCCGCCCTACTGCTACCATGGATGCCTTCCACTGACTAGCCTGCTTGGCCTAGAGCTGAAGCCAGAGCTCAGATTCTCTTTAAGACTGTTTCCTCCTGGGTAGTTCTGTACTCAGTCCCTTCCCCACACTGTTCCTCTCCTTCCTCAGCTGATGACAGTTTTGGTACCACTGACATTGATCTCAAGTGCAAGGAGCGGGTGACTGACAGTGAGAGTGGAGACAGCTCTGGGGAGGACCCAGAGGGTAGCAAGGTGAGGTGTGTTGGGAGCTGGGGTATGATGCTGTCTCGTCACTCTCAGAACTCCTGGGTGCTTGACCCAGGGGGAGAATTGGGTCTGAAGAACGCAAGCTTCTTGGCTCATGGGCAATTGGGTCACATCCAGGATGAGTTGGCCTTCAGTTGGCAGGGGTACTTTTGGCTGGCCCGGCTTACAAGCAGACAGGGGTTCCTGGCATAGGGGTCCAGCTGTCTACACTCCCTGACTTGGGTTTCTCTTTCCTTAACCCAGGGCTTTGGCCGTAAGGTGTTCTCACCTGTCATCCGCTCCTCTTTTACCCATTGCCGTCCAACCCTGGACCCTGAGCCTCCAGGGCCCCCGGATCCACCTGCAGCCTTCAGCAAAGGCTATGGCCCCACCCCATCCTCCTCCTCCTCACCTGCTTCCACCTCAGTCTCAACCTCCTTTTCACTGGGCTCTGGAACCTTTAAGACCCAGGAGTCTGGTCAGGGCAGCACAGCAGTCCCACTGCGGCCCCCACCTCCTGGAGCTGGGGGCCCAACAACACCTTCCAAAGCCACTCGGTTTCTTCCTACGGATCCTGCCACCTTCCGGCGCAAGAGACCCGAAAGTGTTGGTAGTCTGGAGGCCCCAGGCCCCTCAGTCATTGCAGCACCCCCCATGGGGGGAGGAAACATTCTGCAGACACTGGTTCTGCCTCCAAGCAAGGAGGAACGGGAGGGCAGTGGTGCAAGAGTGCCCTCAGCCCCAGCCCCGTCACTGGCCTATGGGGCTCCAGCAGCCCCTCTGTCCCGCCCTGCTGCCACCATGGTCACCAATGTGGTACGACCTGTCAGCAGCACTCCTGTGCCCATTGCCTCAAAGCCCTTTCCTACCTCTGGCCGGGCTGAGGCATCTTCAAATGACACGGGTTCCAGGACTGAAATGGGCACTGGATCTCGGGTACCTGGAGGCTCCCCATTGGGTGTCAGTTTAGTGTATTCAGATAAGAAGTCAGCAGCAGCCACCTCACCAGCTCCACACTTGGTAGCTGGACCCCTGTTGGGCACTGTGGGGAAGGCACCTGCTACTGTCACCAACCTGCTGGTGGGCACCCCAAGCTATGGGGCTCCTGCATCATCTGCTGTTCAGTTTATTGCCCAGGGAGCCCCAGGCAGTGTGACCCCTGCAGGCTCAGGAGCAAGTGCTGGGAGTGGCCCCAATGGGCCAGTACCCTTGGGCATCCTGCAGCCAGGTGCCCTAGGCAAGACTGGGGGAATCACCCAGGTGCAGTACATCCTGCCCACACTGCCCCAGCAGCTTCAAGTGGCACCTGCCCCAGCAGCAGCCTCTGGGACCAAGGCAGCAGCTCCCAGTGGCCCTGTACCTACCACCAGCATTCGTTTCACCCTCCCTCCGGGCACCTCAACCAACGGCAAGGTCCTGGCTGCCACTGCACCCACTGCTGGCATCCCTATCCTGCAGTCTGTACCTTCCGCCCCGCCCCCTAAAGGTGAGACCTGAGTTGGGTTTTGTAAGGACTTGGGTCACAAAAGCCTGTTTGATTGTCTTGTAAACTTTTCTTTTGTTGCTTCTTCTAGCCCAGTCAGTTTCTCCTGTCCAGGCCACACCTTCGGGTGGCTCAGCCCAGCTGCTTCCTGGGAAGGTGCTAGTTCCCCTGGCTGCCCCTAGCATGTCAGTTCGAGGTGGAGGGGCTGGCCAGCCACTGCCCCTGGTTAGCTCACCTTTCTCAGTACCTGTCCAAAATGGTGCCCAGCAACCTAGCAAGGTAAGGCACTCTGGTAGTGGCGTCACTTCTCTTCATTGTTGGCTGTCATCCTTGTGTTCAGCCATGTCACTGCTTTTCCTGGGAATTGGGCTGGTGGTTTGTGTGTGTGTGTGTATGTGTGTGTGTTTCTTCATTTATCTATTTAACTGAAGCTTGGGGATCAACATTTATTAGAGTTTGAGAGAAAAACAATGGCGCAAGCAGGCTGTAAATCCTGGCAGTTGCTAGGAAGGAGGAGGATGGGAAAGAGAAAGGGAGAAAGTCCTGCCTTTTGAGTAAGGGGTTAGCAATGGAGGTCTGTGAGTTGATGCAGAAAATGAGTTGGGGCTGGGTATGGTGGCACCCATTTACTTCTGGCACTCAGGAGACAGGGACAAGTGGACATCTGGGTGAGTTTAAGGCCAGTTTTCTACATGAGTCCCAGGCCCACCTGTCTCAAAAAGGGGGCAGGGATGAGGGGGAAATGGGAGAGAGAGAGCGCGCGCGCTTGTTCTTACAGAGGACCTGGGTTCCCAGCACCATGCTATTACTTGGAGGTGCACAACAATCTGTAATTCCAGTTCCAGGTGACCAGATGCCCTCTTCTGGCTTCCACAAGCACTGCATGCACACAGTACACATGTAAATGTGCAGGCTAAACACCCATACATTAAAAATAAAATTAAAAAGTCTCAAAAATAGAAGGAAAAAAAAGTTGGATGTTCAGAGAAATCCCAGAGTGTTTGGGAAAACAAGCTTAGGAGTTTGGTTCATATCCTAAGAGGGAGAGATGAAAAGGAAACATTAACATTTTAGTTAGAACTCAGGAAAGCAGGCAGGCTTAGCAGTGAGGATTTGTGAGCAGCTACCTGTTTTTTAAATGTTTCTGTGCAGCCCACTGTATCCTCAGTGCTCAGTGTCTCTACCTGTTCATTATCTGGATCCTCCTCCTCTGTGGTCTCTGTCCTGGCCTGACCTCAGGCTCTGAGTTCTCTGCTTTTGCTGAGCCTGCATTCCAGGCCTCAGTCAGCCCTGTCCTTTGGGGTCACATCTTACTCTAGTCTATGGGTGCTTTTGCTCACAGATTATCCAGCTGACACCTGTGCCTGTGAGTACACCTAGCGGTCTGGTGCCACCCCTGAGCCCAGCCACAATACCGGGGCCTACATCACAGCCTCAGAAGGTCCTGTTGCCCTCTTCCACAAGGTGAGGCCAGTTAAGCCCTTTCCTTCACTCTAGGCCAGACCAGTGGCAGGTTAGGGCCAGCCCATCTCACTTTACTCCTCCCCTTTCCTCTCCGGTGGCAGAATCACTTATGTGCAGTCAGCAGGTGGGCACACTCTGCCTCTGGGTACCAGTACTGCATGCAGTCAGGCTGGAACAGTGACCTCATACGGGCCCACAAGCTCTGTAGCTCTGGGCTTCACATCGCTGGGGCCCAGTGGTCCTGCCTTCGTACAGCCCCTGCTCTCAGGTGAGGGCTGGCCTGGGGAGTTGGGGAGGGGTTGAGCCGGCTCCAGACCCTAACTTGATTTCCTTCTCCTTTGTCTTTCTCCCAGCAGGCCAAGCTCCATTGCTGGCTCCTGGCCAGGTGGGCGTGTCACCTGTGCCTAGCCCCCAGTTGCCTCCTGCCTGCACAGCCCCTGGAGGTCCTGTCATAACAGCGTTTTACCCTGGCAGCCCTGCACCCACTTCAGCACCCCTGGGCCCACCTTCCCAAGCTCCTCCAAGCCTGGTCTACACTGTGGCCACCAGCACCACCCCACCTGCCGCTACCATTCTGCCCAAGGGCCCACCAGCCTCTGCCACTGCCACTCCAGCCCCTACTAGTCCTTTTCCTAGTGCCACAGGTGGGTGTCAGGGAGATGCTGGGGCAGGGTTTGTGCAAGTTGGGGGTCCAGGAAATGGGCTTCAGTGAGGCCTGGCTTAGTAGATGTTCCCTTCCTTACCACCAGGCTCCATGACCTACAGCTTAGTGGCTCCCAAGGCCCAGCGGCCCAGCCCAAAGGCCCCCCAGAAGGTGAAGGCAGCCATCGCCAGCATTCCCGTGGGGTCTTTTGAATCGGGTGCCACTGGGCGGCCTGGACCTACACCCCGACAGTCTCTGGACTCTGGTGCAGTCCGAGAGCCAGCTGCCCCAGAATCGGAGCTTGAGGGGCAGCCCCCAGTCCCCCAACCTCCTCCAGAGACCTGGCCTCCTACTGCCCGGAACAGCCCCCCACCACCCCTGCCTGCTGAGGAGCGACCTGGCACCAAAGGCCCTGAGACTGTAAGTATCTAGCTGGCTGGGGACTCCCTTAGTTCTGGTCTTGCTACTTGCCACTTTGTTCTTTTTCCGTGTGTCTCCTGCCTGTCCGCTGTATACCATCCTATTAGGGAGCTGCATTCTGGGCATCCTGGCCTTCAGAGGCCTAGGCCTTGTCTCATTTTTCATCTTGCCTCATCTTGTTTCTGGCTATTGGCTCATGAGCTCACCTACTTCACTCCCTTTTTGTATCTGGGTCTCTAGCCTAAACTGATCTAACATTCATAGCAGTACTGAGTGCTGGGATTACAGGCATGAGTCCCCATGACTTTTTTTTTTTTTTTTTTAAACACCAATACATCTAAGTCCAGTGTTCTTGCCTGTCCCCACCCCAGGCCAGCAAATTCCCCAGCTCATCTTCAGACTGGCGAGTTCCTGGGCTGGGCCTGGAGAGTCGTGGGGAGCCTCCCACTCCTCCTAGCCCAGCTCCTGCTCCAGCCACAGCCCCTAGTGGAAGCAGCAGTGGCAGCAGCGAGGGCAGTAGTGGGAGGGCAGCTGGGGACACACCTGAGCGCAAAGAAGTGACTAGTTCCGGCAAGAAGATGAAGGTGCGACCCCCACCCCTGAAGAAGACCTTTGACTCTGTGGACAAGTGAGCAGGGATTGGGATATTGGCAGATTGCCAAGGGCTGGTGGGAGGAGGGACAGCTGCAGACCAAGACCATAGAGGTGACCCTGCCTGCTGGCCTTCCAGCAGGGTCCTGTCAGAAGTGGACTTTGAAGAGCGGTTTGCTGAGCTACCTGAGTTTCGGCCAGAGGAGGTGCTGCCCTCACCCACCCTGCAGTCTCTGGCCACCTCACCTCGGGCCATCCTCGGCTCCTACCGCAAGAAGAGGAAGAATTCTACTGGTAAGCAGCCCTGGCTCTTAAGAAAGTGGGGTGGGGGGCCAGGCCAGAGGCTACCTCCACTAAAGTCTAGTCTGCTTATTTGGCTAGACCTGGATTCAGCGCCTGAGGACCCCACCTCGCCCAAGCGCAAGATGAGAAGACGTTCGAGCTGCAGCTCAGAGCCCAACACCCCCAAGAGTGCCAAGTGCGAGGGTGACATCTTCACCTTTGACCGCACAGGTACCAATGTTTAGGAGACTAAGGGCTTCCAGGGGTGGTGGTGTCATGAGGGTAGCGGGGGAGGCTAAGTCAAGACTGACCCCTATTAAGACAAGAGTCGGCAAGACTTAGTGGGCACTTGGACGATGGCAAGGAGTGTGGGGGTTGCTGCTGCAGCCTTGACTGAACTCCCTTTGCCTGGGCAGGTACTGAAACTGAGGATGTGCTTGGAGAGCTGGAGTATGAGAAAGTGCCCTACTCATCACTGCGGCGCACCCTGGACCAACGCCGGGCCCTGGTCATGCAGCTCTTCCAGGACCATGGCTTCTTCCCATCAGGTGAGCAAGTCTTATACTTGGGAATCTCATGGGGACTTGACCACATTCTCACCATCTTTTTGTCTCCAGCCCAGGCCACAGCAGCCTTCCAAGCCCGCTATGCAGACATCTTCCCATCCAAAGTGTGTCTGCAATTAAAGATCCGGGAGGTTCGCCAGAAGATCATGCAGGCAGCCACTCCCACAGAGCAGCCCCCCGGGGCTGAGCACCCCCTCCCTGGACCACCCCCTAGTGGCATGGCTGCTACTCCTGTTCCGACTCCCAGTCCTGCTGGGGGCCCTGACCCCACCTCTCCAGGGTCGGACTCTGGCACTGCCCAAGCTGCCCCACCACTGCCTCCACCCCCAGAGCCTGGGCCTGGACAGCCTGGCTGGGAGGGGGCTCCCCAACCCTCCCCACCTCCCTCTGGCCCCTCTGCAACTGCCACAGGCAGGTGAGAGGCCCTTGAAAAGATCCCAGGACCCACAGTATAACCCCCTCAGGATATGGACAGTATATATAGATGGCAGGAATTGGGGGCCAGATAGTGGGATAGTTACCTCCTCCCCAGTAAGCCATTTTGTCCTGTCCAGTTTGGTATGGAATGTGGCCTGTTCCCCTTGTATATATTCCCTCCCTGTGCTGGGGGAGGGGCAGCAGGGGCACAGACTCCCTCCACTGAGCTCTTGTACATAACCTGAAGTGTGTGACCTTCAGAGCTTTTCACTTGTACTTTATGCAGAATGGCTCCTGTGAGGGCTGCAAGCTGGAGGGTAGTTTGAGCCTTGGGCCATAGGGAGATGCCTGTGGAGTAGTGGGGAGTTCGTGCATCCCCCCTTTTTCCCCAGAGGGGCTGGACTCAGGTTAGTTTGGGGTGGGGGGCTCCTGCACTTTGCCACAGGCATGGGGAGGATTTTCTCCACCCTCTGCCCTCCCAACTTGGGTTGTACTTTCTAAGAAGGTGATTTTCCCCCTTCCATTGTCCCCATTCCCAGAACAAAACATGTTGATCATGTGCAATATTTCTTACTGTGCCGAGAAGCCGCAATGACCGAGATTAAAGCTGTTTAACACACTTATGGCTGCTGTCTTGTTTCTCAAGTATTACTTCTCACACTCTAAGACTACCAGTATGCCATCAGTACCCTGACATTTCTGCCTCTAAGGATAAGCAGCCTGAACCGTCTGGGAACTATGCCTATCCACCTATCCAACAGGCAGCAACTTGGGTAGACTTAGCCCCTGTGCTGTGAGAAGGCAGTTCACCACTTTTGGTCATGGAGCTAGTTATACTCAGACATTTCCAGGAGGCCAGTTTGGGACCATGAGCTATCCTCAGCACTGCTGCCAGGGGACCTCTCCACCTGAGATAGACTTAGTCTTCTTGTGCAAAGGGATTAGTCCTGGAGGGTAGAAGGTCTGAAGGGGCATCTGAACTTGGCCCAGAGCACCAGGAAGTTAACACGCATCAGCTGGGACAGCTCGCCAAAGGGACAGCTTGGGGTGATGATGATGGGATCTGATTGTATTGCCACAGTTTCAGAGATTACTGAATGACCTTGATCCTAATGGTAATGATGACAAACTGGTTATACCCAGAGCTCGCCCAAAGCACACTGTTTAAATTCAACTGACTACAAAGACCAGAATGCCCTGATGGATTACTGATGTCTGCCTCAGGTATAAACAGAAACACCACACGTAACTGCAGGGTCAAGGATCTGGCTTTTGGTGGTACCCAGACAAGTCTAACCATAAAGCAAGAAACAAGCAGGAAGAGAAGAATTTAATGTCATGGGAAGGGAAGACGCTTAGGGTGTGGTCTCTGGCAGAGGGATGCCTTGGCCCTGGTCTTGGGCCAGGAGACGAAGAAGCAAGGAGTGCAGAGCCCGGCAAACAGGTGTGTACCCCAAGCGGCTCAGATGTAGGTAATCATACATGTCATGGTGGCTTATGGTGCCGTCAGAATGTACAAAGCCGGGGTCTGCGTCTAAGAAGTGGGCTCGGGGGTGGCCAGCTAATGCTGCTCGCACCAGCTCGTTTACCTGTCGGTTTTTCTCCCGAAGTGGGTTGGGGTGCTGGCCCCTCGGAAGCAGGCCCTGAGAAGGCACACCAATAATTATCAGATCAGCGTTTTAAACTGTCCACCCCCCACCAGGAACTTTTCAGCTGTAAAATAGCTCAGGGGTGAAAATAGGGAGGGCAGAGGAATGGTTCTGGGTTCCATGTCCCAGCTCCCCTTCAATAAGAACCTTCCAGATGACAGCCTGTTTCCAGAGATCACTCATACAAAAGTCATGCCAATGGGGCAGTGGTCTCTTTCAGATGTGGAAATGTCTTAGCTAGAAGTGATGAAGCTCAATTTACTTCAGGAATGCCTGACAACTTGAGTTTTCCAACACTCAAAATACCCAGCCTTCCTTTGGGCCACAGGCTAACTGGTCCCTGAACACATCCTCAACCACAGTCACTCTGAAGACAGGGTCTCTATGTAGCCCTGGTTGTCCTCACTGCATAGACCAGGCTGGCCTCTAACTTACAATGGCTGCCTACCTCTGTCTCTGAAGTACTGAGATTTAAGGCGTTAGCAATCACATCCAGCTCACAGCCACTCCTACAGAGTGTGGAAATCTCCTACCAGACAGTTCACTGGAAAGCCATTGTGCCAAGTACATCCTGGGGGTCCCACATCATAAGCACACTTTTTTTTTTTTTTTTTTTTTAAGAAAAGGTCTTGCCGGGCGGTGGTGGCACACGCCTTTAATCCCAGCATTCAGGAGGCAGAGGCAGGCGGATCGCTGTGAGTTCGAAGCCAGCCTGGTCTACAAGAGCCAGTTCTGGGACAGGCACCAAAGCTACAGGGAAACCTTGTCTCGAAAACAAACAACAACAACAACAAAAAAAAAAAAAAAAAAAAGAAGAAAAGAAAAGGTCTTGCTGTGTTGCCCAGAATAATCTCTATCTCAATGATCCCCCTGCCTCAGGCCCTAAAGTGCCATTATGACCGGCAGCCACTTTTCCTTTGCCACCCTTCCAAGCTCTCACCAGCACAACCACCCGCGCCTGGGGCTGCAGCTTGTTCACAAGTTGTACAATGGCTTTGATGCCACCTGTCACCTGCTCTGCTGTGTGGCTATGGTTGTTGGTGCCCACCCAGACCACCACGATCTGTGAAAAGAGTAACACAAAGCAACAGTAAGGAGGCAAGCAGGAGTGTTAACTCGCCACCCAAGCCTTGCTCACCTTGGGCCGGATGTGTTCCAGCTCCCCATTCTCCAGCCGCCAGAGTACGTGCTGTGTGCTGTCCCCACCAATGCCAAAGTTAAGTGCGTGCAGAGGAGAGAAGAGCTCCCGCCAGATCTGTGGGCAAGAAATGATATAGGTACTGGCCATCAGCACCTGTCCAGGTGGTAACTAAATGCCACTAGGAATAAGCCTTACTTTATGAACAGAGACTGGTTAAATCTCACCTCGAACAAATCCCAACAGAGAAAACTTCATTTCATGGACCCTCTTAGTGTTTTGCTTTAACCAAAGTCCTACAGAAGGTACACTCACTTTATTTTTACTTATTTTTTTGGTTTTTCGAGACAGGGTTTCTCTGTGGCATTTGGAGCCTGTCCTGGAACTAGCTCTTGTAGACCAGGCTGGTCTCTAACTCACAGAGATCCGCTTGCCTCTGCCTCCCGAGTGCTGGGATTAAAGGCGTGCGCCACCACCGCCCGGCAGTACACTCACTTTATAAAAATCCTGTCTGCTTAAATCATACACAGAGCTAGCAACATACAACTGAATGTCATTGTGAATAAAGCCATTGTGGCTAAAGCTGTCTTGGGGAAAGATTGTATGACGGGCAGTCTTTGCGGAATACATTACAATCCACCTTCTCTTTCTGTAAATCTATTACAACTTTGTGTAAACTCAATAGAGTCTTTGCTCTACTTTAAGCAAACAATAAAGAGTCACCGTAGGCAATCTCGAAGGAAAGCCTCAATTTAAGTCCTGACAAACCCATCTGACAAACTCAGGGCACACACTTTATTCTTAAAAGAATATTGCATTTACATGGGATTCTTAGATTCCAGCAACCAGGGGTATTTCTGAATCCCCTTACCTTACCTTTGGAGTCTGGGCCCAAAGTGCTAGCTAGTGAGGGCACCTGCTTGAATGAGGAAGGAGGAAAGGGGCGGAGCCTCACCTCACACTGGTGCATTAGCTGGACCAAGGAGTCCCCTATGAAGACGACTTCTGGTTCCTTGTCTTTGCTGTCTGCCACGAAACGTTGGTGCTGCAGGGAAACCAAGAAAGAGTCAATGACACGCATGCTCCAGGCCCCGCCGCGCCCTGCTTGCACAGGCTGGACAAACAAAACTTGGCTTCCCACCCAGATTAAGATGAGGACGCCACGAAGCAGGGGTTCTCTAGAAGCCCTCACCTCCAGAACCCTGAGGATCGTGTGGAGTCACTTACCAGAGACATCCAGCGCCCGTCGCCCTGCACGTCCTGCACTGGCATGGGCTTGCTGGCCGGATTCTTGTCCCCGCTCATTCTCAATACCGCAGCCCCTGCGAAGGAGAGTGGAGACAGCACTGGAATGCTCCGCGAGGACGTGGATCCGCCACGCCCACTCCCACCTCCCGGGCCAACACAATAGACCGTCCGGCCGCTCTCACTCGCGAGCAAGGCGAAGGCCAAACCCAGGCGCGCCTCTTCTTGCAGAATAGGGAAGCCGTCACGTAGGAAGGACTCTTCGATCGCCTCCCCCGACAGAGGCCGCGCCAATGGGCTCGTCTGTCGCTTCCCGCCGGGACCCCTTGTGGCCACAGCGGCCCAGCGTAGGGGGGAGGGGCAGGCGAGACCACGCACCAAGAGTGGCAGGGAGGCGGGGGGAGATGACGGAGAGACAACCCAGAATGACTGGAAGGGACAGCGTACCTGCAAAGCCGACAAGGAGCAGGGACAACCTAGCGCACTTCCTCGGGGGAGGAGATCATTTGTTGCAGAGCCAGAAAACTCCGGAAGACACCACCTTCGGGGGTGTGTGTAACCCATTCACGTGGGAGAGGGAGTGGACGGGCTCATTCTTGGATCCCTGGAGGGGGTGACTCGTAGGTGCCGGGGAAGGGACGCTCCCATTTCCTACTGGTGTGGGGGAGCTTGAAAGGAAAATGGTCAAAATGGGCAGTGGTGACTAGCATTTTTAATCCTAACACTTGGGAGGCAGAAGCAGACTGATCTCTGAGTTTGAGGTCAGCCTGGTCTAGAGAGTTTCAGGATAACCAAGGCTACACAAAGAAATTCTGTCTCAAAAAACAAAAACAAAAAGGAAAAAGGAGGAAGCTGGAGATTAGAGGTTTCTAAGGAAACACCAGAGTGACTTTGAGGTGTTTTGTTTTCAGATGAGGTCTCACTGTTTAGCTGTCCTGGAACTCGTATGAAGACCAGGCTGGCATTGAACTCACAAAGATTCATCTACTTCTGCCTTCCTAATGCTGGGATTAGGCTCAGCTTCAACATTAGGTTTCTAATGGTATAAAATCTCAAATGCATACCTTTATGCCTTCGAGGTGCCACAGGATCTACATGGAAGACTGAAGGTGCAGAAAGAACAGAAATTGGAGATGGCTGCAGGACCCAGCCCAGGTCCAACCTGGCACCCCTCCTGCAGATCATCTTGCACATCTGTGGTCTCTGCTCCGCTCTCTGGATAGATACAAAGTGCCACTACCAACTTCAGATGGGTGGGTCTGGACTCCAACACCCACATCGTAGCCAAGACCACTTTCAATCATGTTCCTTGTATCCCTGGCTCTAATGCCAAACCCCAGTGTTTCTTAGATTCCCAGGGTCTCACTTTCCCCTAAATGGCCTAGTTGTTTTCTTGCAGCCCTGCCTCCAGGTTGGACTTTCAAATCCATCCATTTCTTCCAGTTAGGTTGATAGTGAAATAGTGAAGAGTTTTATTTATCATGTGGACTTAGCACAAAGTTACTCCGGAACAAGCACAGTGCTTGCTGAATGAATATTAGTTACATTAATTGTCAGATGCCAATGTCCATGTGTTGAGGAGACAGATTCAGACATGCCTGGGAAAGGCCCAGGATTCTGAGGGTTTGGGTTTTTCTAGAATAGGGCTTCTTTTCTCTTTGTTTGGAGGTATGGTCTCATGGAGCTGAGGAAGACTTTAAACTCTGCAGCCTGCTGTCTCTACCAGGTGAACAGGGCTTCTGGAACTTCTTCTGTTTGAGTACCCCCTTTTTTGCTGGATAAAGGTTTTTTTGTTTGTTTGTTTAGATTTTTTTTTAAAAGATGGAGGGTCTTCCTACATAGCTTAGACTGACCTGCCACTGACTATGTAGACCAGGCTGGCCTCAAACTTACAGATAACCTGCCTGTGCCTCCCAAGTGCGTGGGTCAGCATTTAATTTCCAGCACTGTGTTTCTGTTAGGGGAGGAAACTCTTTGTGTACAGCTAAAACATTGCAATTCATAGCAGATCGTCTCAGGATTCTGAGGCAGTGCTCATTTAGCCTGATAGTATGTGTAGTTCAAATGTGCACACTATATGTTCCCAGTCAATGCTGCTGTGGGCCCATATTTCATACAAGATATTTGCAGGCAGGCACTCTGGCCATGCTTAATTTCCAAGGCAACTGCAAACCTGCCAAACAGCCAGCCACCTGACAAAGGCCAGGATGTATGGCTCCTTCTCCTTTATTATTATGTAAATTGCCTGGGAAGAAGTGTTGATTCCAAGGCTGGTGGCTTAAGTTGCAGGTGTTTTGGTAGCCCCGGTCCCCCGGATAATAAATGCGGGTAGATCTTCAGGATGAATGAAGCCTGAGATGCCCTTCTGATATGGCTGTGTGACTGTGTCTTGTTATTTTCTTGCACCTCCATACTGGTCAAGTTAGGGAAAAATAGTTTCTATGTTGGGGCTACAGACCCCAACAAGCTGCCATGAAGTATTTTGTTTTGTTTGTTTTTGGTTTTTAAGACGAGGTCCTGCCTGTCCTGAAACTTGCTCTTGTAGACCAGGCTGGCCTTGAACTCACAGAGTTCCTCCTCCAGAATGCTGTGATTAAAGGCTCTTGTTTTGAGATGTAAAATGGATAAGCACTGTTAAAGATTTATTATGTTTGATTTTATTGTACTTTCAGAAACCTTTTATTATTGCCATTTTTTCATGACCCTTACCATTGTTATGTAACTCCATATGAGCCTGAGGCCAGCCTAGTCTACAGAGTAAGTTCCAGGACAGCCAAAGCTAAATAGAGAAACTTTGTCTCAAAAACCAAAACAAAACAATTAGAGAAGCAGAAAGAAAAGACATGTTGTATAATTATTAACATTTCGACAGGAATATACACTGACATAGTTTAGTTTGATTTGAGAGACAGAGGACTAGCTGTGGTGCCACAAACCCGTAACCCCAGTGGGTGGTGGTGCATGCCTTTAATCCCAGCACTCAGGAGGCAGAGGCAGGTGGATCTCTGTGAATTCCAAGCCATCCTGGTCTACAGGGTAAGTTCCAGGACAGCTAGGGCTGTTTCACAGAGAAACTCTGTCTCGAAAAACAACAATAGCAGCAGTAACAACAACAAAACAAACAAAAAACCAAAAACGAGAGAGAGAGAGAGAGAGAGAGAGAGAGAGAGAGAGAGAGAGAGAGAGAGAGAGACAATAAAGGCAGGAGAATAGAATTCCAGGCTATTCCAAGCTACAGAAGGAGACTATCTCAAAACACTAAAAACTACCTGAGCTGGGAGACAAGCGGTCAGCATGGGCAACTGAGCCAGTTAGACAAAAAAACCCTAAAAACTAAAACTGTGTGAGGGGATATGTGTAGACAGATACAATGGAGGTAGAGAGAATTCCTGAAGTGAGTGGAGAATCAAAACTCCCAAGCATTCATTCATAAAGATTTTGGTTCATTCCATCCTTCTACAAACTGTATGGGGGAGGTTCTATTACCAATCGATTTTACAGATTAGGAAATAGGTGGTTGGTGGTGGCATAAACCTTTAATCCCAGCACTAGGGAGAAGGCTGAGGCAGTCGGATCTTTATGAATTCGAGGCCAGTCTGGTCTACAGAGCGTGTTTCAGGGCAGCCAAGGCTACTCAGAGAAGCCCTGTCTTGAAAAACAAAACAAAACAAAACAAAAAAAGTAAATAGGCTCAGTGCAGTTATAGTTTTCTAAAGTCACACAGCTGAAAAGCGCGGTTCAGTTCCGGAGAGCCCCGGGGAGCACGAGGCCTAGCGCCTTCCATTTGGACAGGTCAAGCAGTCCCCCAGCAGCCTAAGCCAATCAGCATTGAGTAAGGGGGCGGGCCTAGAGGGCCTCGACGGCAATCCTTAGACAAGGGGGGCGGGGACAAGAGGTAAGGCTGGGCGGGGCTATAACTGTCACCGGGTGCCTCGTGCCTCTAGGGAAACTGAGGCGAGAGGCGTGGCATGTGGGTTGCGCATGCGTGCGTGCGTGCGTAGTGCCTGTTGGTTTAACACGAGCTCAAGGGGCGGAAGAGCGCGAACAGCTTCGACGCTTGGGTCTCCACAGCAAAGAAGCCATTGCTCTCCGCAGCCACGTGGAGGCCAGGGCGGGGTTCGTTAGGAGAGAAGAGGGTGAGACACCCCTCCCCCACCGTGCCCCCACCAACCGTACCCACCTCTTCAGCCTCCTGGGCCCACCTCAGCTGAGTTGACACCCCTGCCTTAGGCCTCCCCTCGGGAGTAGCCCCCCAACTCTGAAGGCTCTTGTGAATTAAGTCCCGCCCGAAGCTGGCCCTTCCACTTCTCTGGGTGCCCCCTCTCCTGCCTTATGTTTTATTTTGAATTCTTTGAGACGTGGTCTCATGCAGCCCTGGGCTGGCCGCAAACTTATTGTGAAGTTGAGGCTGACCATGAGTGCCTCGTCTTTCCGTCTCCACTTTGTAAAATTTGCAATTACAGACCTTCCTTCACCACCATGCAGGCTCCTCTTTTCTGCCCTCATTTACTATATCTGTTTCCTGTGTCTTGGTATATCTTCCTGAATCGTGGATTTCCTCTCTGTCCCAAATCTCATTCTAGTCCCTCAGAGTTCTTCATTTGCTCACTATCTTGCGCCCAACTTCCATTTTTGTGTGTTTGTGTTGTTGGTTTTGAGACGCTTATCTGGCTGTGTCTTAGCTGGCTTCAAACACATCCTTCTGCCTCAGTCTCCCAAAAGGGGATGAATATAGGCAGGTAGCTCCTTGCCTGGCTCATCTTCCATCTTTTATTTATTTATTTATTTTGCTTTTTTCATTTATTGGCGTGTTTTTTGAGACAGGGTTTCTCTGTGTAGTCCTCCCTTGCTTTCCTGGAACTCGCTCTGTAGATCAGTCTGGCCTGGAACTCAAAGGGATCTGTGAATATACAGAAAGACAAGATGTTTACGGTACTGGCCGCTGAGCATAGGAACCTAGGTCCTTGCAATTGTTAAGCAACTACTCTATCACTGAACTATATTCCCAGATTTTATTTTTTCAGTGCTCAGAGCTTTATGTGTGCATGCCCAGATTTCTTTTTCTTTGAAGACTTATTTTAAGTTTTGTGCATGTGAGTGTGTTGTCTGTGTGAGAGTATGGGGAATGTGAATGTAGATGCCTGCAAAAGCCAGAAGACATCAGATTCCCTGGAGCTAAAGTTAGGCTGTAGGGCTCATCTGAGATGGATGCTGGGAAATGAGCTGGGAACTGAGCTTGGTCCTTTGGAAGAGCACTGAGTGCTCTTAACTACTGAGAGTTCTTTAACCCCCTAAGATTAAATTTTTAACCTTTTAAATTTTTTTCTTTTTGTTTTTCTTTGAGACAGGTTTCTCTGTAGCTTTGGAGCCTGTCCTGGAACTAGCTCTTGTAGACCAGGCTGGCCTGGAACTCACAGAGATTTGTCTGCCTCTGCTTCCCGAGTGCTGGGATTAAAAGCGTGCACCATCACTGCCCGGCTCAAAATTTTTATTTTTATACAGGACCTGTGTTACTTAAGTTGGTTTTGAATTCACTCTGTAGCCCAGGCAGGCCTTAACCTTTTTTTTATTTTTTAAAAATATTAGTTTTTATTTTTCAAATGTTGGTATTTTGCCTGCATGTGTGTCCAGATCTTGGAGTTACAGACAGTTGTGAGCTGTCATGTGGGTGCTGGGAATTGAACCCAAATCCACTAGAAGAACAGTCAGTGCTCCTAATCACTGAGACATCTTTCCAGTCTGGCCTTAAACTTTTGATTCTTCTGCTTCAGCCTTCATGAACGGATGGGATTAGAGGCCTGCACAACCAGGCCTGGCCATCATCTTTTAACTATTTTTCATGTTCTTATTCCCTGTTCCCTTATCCCCATTTTCTGATCTCTTTTCCTTTTAGCTATCCCTACTTGTACTTTATTTTGAATCCCTTCTGTGCCAGGCCTTTTCCAATGGCTCTCTGTCCACTTCTTTTTCTCATCTCTCTTAATAGTATTCTTTTTTTGTCCTGACCATCTTTTCCCACTTAGCTGCTGTTCTTGATTTATCTGCATCCTTTGCCTTCTAGGGCATCATGGACTCTCGGGGACCAGTCCCTCAGCCTTTCCAGCAGCTTGAGAAACCTGGTCGTATCCGCCGTCGCAAAACTAGGAGGGAACGAAACAAGGCCCTTGTGAGCAGCCATCGGCCACTGGCCCGTCAGGATCCTCCGATGTCTAGTCGGGAGCCATCTGCAATCCTCCAGGATCCTGTGGCCTCTGCAGCCCCCAAGCTTGTCATTATAACTCAAGGCAGGTTGAGCAGGGAGCACCGGGGTCTCTTCAATCATGAAGTGAAATCCCTGGATGTGGCCCGGTTGCTTAACAGTGGCTCCTTGGAACCATGTACCCCCCCGCCATCCACCAAGTCCTCCTGTAGCCCTGTCAGAGTCCAAGAACCAGCCTTACAGTCACGAGGCAAGGAGAACCAGGTACCTGGAGGCTCAGGCTCGGGCCCACCAAGTTCCCCAGAACTCCCTGTGTTGGGAAAACTGCTGGAGGAACTTCAGTGCCAGCTGATTCTGCCCCAAGCCTTTCCCAGGAGGAACCTAGTACAGGAGTCCAGAGATGCCATAATAAGAACCTTGCAAGGCCGCCATGGCTGTGTTCCTGATCTTGCCCTGGTGCTCCGATATTGCCAGTCACCCTTGCCTGGTGAGTCCACTTCCTGTCCCCTCTCCTCCCCTTTTACTTCTCTATAGTTCAACTGATCTCCATGCTTCTTTCTTCTGTGCCAGAGACGAAGCCCAGGGTACCTGAGAGACAGAGGACAACGTCTTCTGGTGTCCATGTTCCTGAGCATGCTCCAGGGGAGGGGAGGCAAAGGACTCAACAGGGGGCAAAGAGGCTTAACTTCTCCATGCCTCATCCCTGTGGCAGTGACAGCACCGCTTCACACAGGGCCAGCCTAGTGCCCCCTACAGATCACCAGCTGCCATTCTTGCCCTCTGTGTCTTCACCATCTGGGGCAGCTTGGGGTCCCCCAACAGCTTTTGATATGCTGAAAAGCATCTGGCTCTTAGCCACACCACCCCATCCTCAGCCCTGGGATGCCTGCCCACCTCAGCCCCTGCCTCAGCCACCATCACCCTTGTTGCCCCGAACATCTGCCTTGGACTGGAGCCCTGACCCTCCTGCCCCACTACTCAGCCTTTCGTGGGTGGTGACTCAGAGAAGTCCAGAGGCTTGGTCCTTCCCCCCAATGAAACTCTACTGAGGGAGACTATGGATTAGGCTGGGGAGGCAGGGATTCCATTCTCCCAGTCACCTCAATAAAACACCTTCTTGCTCCTCTTGATTTTCAGTGAGTGGCTGTCTCAGGAAAGCAGATTTTGTTTTGTTTTGTTTTGTTTTTTGTTTTGTTTTGCTTTCTGAGACATGGTTTCTTTGTATAGCCCAGGCTGTCCTGGAACTCGCTCTGTATACCAGGCTAACCTGAACTCAGAGATCCCCCTTTCTCTGCCTCTGGAGTGAGAGCAGTTTTCTTTAGCTCTGAATTCTAAGGCCAAGATGGAGAGCATGCCACTTGTTACCTTGCTGGAGCCTGAGGAACCAGCAGGAGGGGGTGCATGCCTCTCAGTGCTTGGGGTGGTGGAGATGGGAGGACTAAGAGTTCACAATTACCCTTTGTTTCAACCAACCTGGACTCTGAGTCCAATAAACCCCAACAAAACAAAAGATAGCAACTCTCCCCTCTAATACACACATAGTAAATTAATAATCATCCCAAGTGGTCACAGGGTAAAGACCTCACACAAAGTTTTCCCCTCCCCCCATGTGTGTGAGTGTGTGTATGGTTTGTTTGTTTGTTTGCTTGTTTGACAGAATCTTCCTAGGGTGGCCCCCGCTGACCTGAAACTTGCTATGTAGACCACTGGCTTAGAATTTGGGGCAATCCACCTCCATCTCCCAAGTGCTGGGATTAATTGCTTGTGCCACATCTCACCCCAGGGATTGTATTTATTTGCCATTTGAGGAATGTAATTTAGGACGTAGCACATGCTAGGCAAGCATACCACCACTGAGCTCCATCCCCAGCCAGAATATTTTTTTTGTGGCTCTGTGTTTTTAAACAGATTCTCACTATGTGGCCCTGGCTAGCCTAGAGTTCAATGCATAGGCACGTCTGGCTTTGAACTCACAGAGAATTGCCTGTCTGTTTCCCAAGTACAGGGTTAAAGGTGTGTGCCACCACGTCTGGCCAGAAAACTTTTTAAATGACATTTTGAGCAGCCCTGAATTTTCTACAGTGGAGGGTGAAGGGTGCAGCTAGGAATATTGGAGTCTGAGAAGAAGAATCAAGTTGGGGTCTGATGCTGGAAGGCCTTCCCAGGGCTCTCTGTTGCCCTATGGAAAACGATAGGATTAATAGCAGCTTGGGACGGACGAGGAAAACTACACTGGGAGATAAGAGGCCCACTGTCTTGGCCTAGGTCTTCTGGTGGGGAAATGACAAAGTCAAGATTTTCACCCCAGCAGCGGGAGTACTAGCTCCTGGCTATCTCACACTGCAGCTGGGGTTCACACCCTAGGAGTGGGTCAGGCAGCCAGGAATGGTTGATCTGGTAGAGTGTTTTTACCGTGTGTGTGCGTGCGTGCGTGCGTGCGTGCGTGTGTGTCTGTGTATGTGTGTTACCCAGAACAATGTCTATGTGTCTAATGGGCACTTGACAAGGTTTGTCGAATCTAGGGAATGGGTAATAATAAAATAATTTGGGGTCTAATTTGGGCGAAGTAGTTAGGACGAAATTCAGTTTTCTGGGTTGTGGGCATCCTGGAGTCTGCAATCAGGAGGAGGCCCTGTTTGTAGGAATGAGTTCAGTTTAGGACGCACGCATCTAGAGGTAGCTTAGAGACGCATGTAGAAGAGGACCAGAGCTGGGGCAAGGTGAATGGGAATGGGGTGAGAGAATGGGAAAGGTTATTCTCTCTCGGGTGGGAAGGGTAAGAGCCGGTTTGGGCTCATCCCGGAGGAGGGCAGAGACCGCGGAGTCCGGCGGCCCCTTTAATCGGGGGCGCGCGCTGGCCAGCCCGCGCGCTCTCGCCGCCGTCACCGGGCTGGAGCGGGGAGCCTGAGCCGAGCCGAAGCCAGAGCGGGAGGAATGGAGCCTTCGCGCGCGCCCGCGCTGCGCCGCCTGCTGCCGCCACTGCTGCTCCTGCTGCTGCCACTGTCCCCCCGCGCCCGGGCCAAGTACGTGCGGGGCAATCTTAGCTCCAAGGAGGTAAGCACATTGAACCATTCCCTAGCGTTCCCGGGCCCGCGGGACCCAAGAGGGGAGGATACCGCCCCGCCCCCTGCGCCCCTCCCGGGTCGGGGCCTGGGTGATGGGGGGACTGGGCTAGGGCGGGGGCTGCGGGCTGGGGGCTGCATTGTGGTTGTCGAGGTCAGGCTGGGTGTGGAGGGGTCGTTTGCGAGAGTCGGAGTTTCAGGGAGCATAGGGCACCGTGGTGGTGCTGAAGGGACAGCACCCCTTACTCCACCAAGTGGAGGTCGCCTGGCCTGCTCAGGACCAGTAGGGAAGCTTTGGAAGATTCCCCAAGGTGGCATGGTCTGTGGGACCACCGTGGGGTGTGTGTGTGTGTGTGTGTGTGTGTGTGTGAGAGAGAGAGAGAGAGAGAGAGAGAGAGAGAGAGAGAGAGAGAGAGAGAGAGAGAGAGACTGGGGGAATGCAGCTGAGAAAGAGTGCAGGACAGATGGTGGTAGAGATGTGCACCTGGCCATCCATGGTCTTCTTCAGTGTCTGGAAGATGGGGAGGAGGGAAGGAAACTTGAGGGACATCTGAGAGGAAAAACCAGGGCAGCAGGAATTTGGACACACAGCAAATACATCTGGAAAGAATTCTGGAGGTGACTTAGCTACCTTGTGGTATTTGGGAAGCCAAATGGCCTCAGGTAGAGAAGAAAAGTTGAGGGTCTGTGGGTGGGGTCGAGCTGAATTCTTGAAGAACTTGGCTCTCACTGGGTCCTTTTGCCAGGACTGGGTCTTCCTGACAAGATTTTGTTTCCTCTCCGATTATGGCCGACTGGACTTCCGATTCCGATACCCCGAGGTGAGTCTCCCTAGCCACACTCCAAGCTGAGGCTGGATACTACCTTGGCCCTCCAAGGCAAAAGCTGTCCAGCTTCCTGTAAAGACCCCCAACTGCCAAATCTCTGGGTCTCAGGCCAAGTGCTGCCAGAACATCCTCCTCTATTTCGATGATCCATCCCAGTGGCCAGCTGTGTACAAGGCAAGGGACAAGGTGAGGGCTGTGAGGAGTGCATGTGGGAGGACAGAAGGCCATGGCCATTCAGAGGGTGACCATGTCCCTGCCCTGCCTCAGGACTGCTTGGCTAAGGAGTCTGTGATCAGGCCTGAGAACAACCAGGTCATCAATCTCACCACCCAGTATGCCTGGTCAGGCTGTCAGGTGAGGTGCTAAAGGCCGGTCGGGAGTGCCTGGTGGCACCAAGGACAAGGCTTCAGCCTTCTGGCTTCTCCCCAGGTGGTGTCAGAGGAGGGAACTCGCTACCTGAGCTGCTCCAGTGGCCGCAGCTTCCGTTCTGTGCGTGAAAGATGGTGGTATATCGCACTCAGCAAGTGTGGGGTAAGGGGCTAGGGCAGCCATCTGTCTTTTCTCTCTCCCTTCCTGTTGACCTCTGCTACCTGCCCAGAGCCCTTCTTAGGCCTCTCCACTGCCCACAGGGAGATGGGCTGCAGCTGGAGTATGAGATGGTCCTTACCAATGGCAAGTCCTTCTGGACACGGCACTTTTCAGCAGATGAATTCGGTGAGCAGCTATTGGAGGAACGGGACAGATGAAAGCCAGGAGCAGGTAGAGATGTCCACTCAAAAAGCCTTCTTCTGCCCCTTCCATTGAATCCTAGGGATCCTGGAGACGGATGTGACCTTCCTCCTCATCTTCACCCTCATCTTCATCCTCTCTTGTTACTTTGGATGTGAGTACAATATATGTGGCTAAGAGGAGCGGGAGGAGCTGGGCGGTGGTGGCGCACACGCTTAATCCCAGCACTCGGGAGGCAGAGGCAGGCAGATCTCTGTGAGTTCAAGACCAGGCTGGCCTACAGAGCGAGTTCCAGAATAGCCAGAGCTATACAGAGGAACCCTGGCTCAAAACAAAACAAAACAAAAAACAATCAAGGAGAGAGAAAGAGGGAGAGAAAGAGAGAGAGAGGCAGGAGAGCAGAGATAGGGAATCGCCCCTCCTCCACCTGTGTACAACTTTCCCCCATTTTCTTCTTAGATTTGCTGAAAGGCCGACAGTTACTCCACACGACTTATAAAATGTTCATGGCTGCAGCAGGAGTGGAGGGTGAGGTTTGGAAGTACCCCAGATGTTGGGTTCTCTGAGAAGACAGTCTTGGGAGGAGGGCATGGCCTCCTGGGTCTGAGGGAGGAGAGGCTGGGGCCATGGCCTCCATAGTTTCCTAGCAGGGTGCAGTAACAGATATTCCGGACTTCCAGTGGGAGTGGCAGAGGGTCAGACATTTAGATCATAGTGCTTGAGGATAACGATATCCCAAAGCTGTTTTTTGTCTTTTTTTTCCTCCCCTCGGCCTCCCATCTCTCCCAGTCCTTAGCCTCCTGTTCTTTTGCATCTATTGGGGCCAGTATGCCACGGATGGCATCGGCAATGGGAGCCTGAAGATCTTGGGTGAGAATAGACTGGAGCCAAGGGAGGGGAGAAACCTCCTCAGGGGTCTGCTGACCTTGCCGGGCCCGTGCCGAGCCATCTTCTCTTCCCTTCCCAGCCAAGCTGCTCTTCTCCTCCAGTTTCCTCATCTTCCTGCTCACACTCATCCTTCTGGGGAAGGGATTCACAGTGACACGGTGCCCGGGCAGGGATTGCTCAATGGGTGGCTGGGCTGGGGAGCAGGGCAGGGAGGTGGAGGTGGGGGGTGTGGCTGCTCCCTCTTCCCTGACAGCATCCATCCTGCTGTCTCCCCTCACGGCCTGCTTGCCAGAGGCCGCATCAGCCACTCAGGCTCCGTGAAGCTGTCCGTGTACATGACCCTGTACACGCTCACCCACGTGGTGCTGCTCACCTATGAGGCAGAAGTGAGTGTCCAAGGTTCCTGCCAGCCCCTCTCCTTCTTGCACTGTCTGCTGTCCCTCCCCACAGAGCATCCTCTCCTCTCCCACTCCGAGTTTCCATCTGTCTGTCAGTGATTCCTCCCTCTGGTTAGCTTTCCTCCTCCTCTTCTCTGTCTACCACAGTCAAGTTCCATGTCGAAGAGTCAGGGACCTACGTCTATTTAAGCTCCCCTACTTAATAGCTGGCCATTCCCATCCCTACTAAGGGGCCTGTTTCCTCCTGTGAAAAGTTAGGAGGATCTTAGCCACATTCAGGGCTCTTTAGAGGCTTTATGCCACCTGTGTGGGGTGACAATAGGGCCTCCTTCACTGTGTCAGTGGAGTTATAGTATTTAGCCCCATGGTGAGCATGCATAGTTGCTGTAGGTTCCTTATGTACGTATGTAGAATTCTAACCACATCCCTAGTTGCCCTTGTCTCTATCCTTGGTGCCCAGGGGTAGGATTCAGGGTCAGAGACCAGGGCTATGACAAACCCTGTCTATGGGTCCAGTTCTTTGATCCAGGCCAGGTACTGTACACATACGAATCTCCAGCTGGTTACGGGCTCATCGGGCTGCAGGTGGCAGCCTACGTGTGGTTCTGCTATGCTGTGCTGGTCTCCCTTCGTCACTTTCCTGAGAAGCAGCCCTTTTATGTGCCCTTCTTTGCTGCCTACACTCTCTGGTGAGACATGGTGGGGGTCCCCAACCTGCCTTTCCCCATAACCGAAAGCATTCTCAGGAAGGAAAATGGGCTTTCGAAAGAAGTGGTTGGAGCCGGACAGTGGTGGTGCACGCCTTTAGTCCCAGCACCGGGAAGGCAGAGGCAGGAGGATCTCTGAGTGAGCTCCAGGAAAGTCAGAGCTACACAGAGAAACCCTGTTTCGGGGGGTGGGTGAAGTTTCCTTGAAGATCTAGAAAAAAAGTTACTCTCCCAAAGTAAAATGGTGAGGAAGTGTTTTAAAAAGTCAAGCTGGGTGGTGTCGCAGCACACACTTTACTCCCAGCACTGGGGGGCTGGAGGAGGGCAAGGCAGACAGACCTCTGTGAGTTCAAAGCCAGAGTTAGTTCTAGGACAGCTAAGGCTACACAAAGAAACCCTGTCTCAACCCTCCAGCCCCCAGAAAAGAAAAAGAAAAGAAAACAAACAAACAAAGTAATAAAGTCTTTCACTGAGCTGGGTATGGTGGCTCATGCCTTTATTTTATTTTATTATTTTTTTTTAAATATTTATTTATTTATTATGTATACAATATTCTGTCTGTGTGTATGTCTGCAGGCCAGAAGAGGGCACCAGACCCCATTACAGATGGCTGTGAGCCACCATGTGGTTGCTGGGAATTGAACTCAGGACCTTTGGAAGAGCAGGCAGTGCTCTTAACCTCTGAGTCATCTCTCCAGCCCCCTGGCTCATGCCTTTAATCATAGTATTGGAGAGGTAAAGGCTGGAGAATCAGGAGTTCAAGTCCAGCCTGAGCTACATCAGACTCTTTTTGGTTTCTGAGACAGGGTTTCTTGGTGTAACCTGTCTATCTTGGAACTCACTTTGTAGACCAGGCTAGTCTTAAACTCACAGAGATCTGCCTGCCTCTGCCTCTCGAGTGCTAGGATTAAAGGCGTGAGCCACCATTGTCTGACAAACCATAAATATTTCACAAATAATTTTTTGCTGGACGGTGGTGGCGCAAGCCTTTAATCCCAGCACTTGTGAGGCAGAGGCAGGTGGATCTCTGTGAGTTTGAGGCCAACTGGGGTCTACAAGGGCTAGTTCCAGGACAGCTAGGGTGGTTGCACAGAAAAATCCTGTCTCAACAAAAAACAAACAAACAAACAAACAACAACAAGAACAAAAAGAATTTGTCATATTGCTTCATAAGACAAAGTTGTCACCAGGGTCCCCTTCAGAAGGTTATCTTGAGCATTTGAAAATATATGAACATTTAGTGTCTGTCACACAGTAAGTGTTCAATAAAAATTCACTTAATGGCCATACATGCCAGAACTCGGAAGGTGGAGGCAGGAAGATCAGGAGTTCAAAGCTAAACTCACCTACGTAGCAAGTTCAAGGCTAGCCCAGGCTATATAAGACCCTATATAAAAAACCTCAGCACTTTTTGGTGGTGGTGGTGTGTAACTTTTGATCCCAGCACTTGGGAGGGAGAGGCAGAAAGATCTCTGAGTTTGAGGCCAGCTTGGTCTACAGATTGAGTTCCAAGACATCCAGGGCTACACAGAGAAACCCTGCCTCAGAAAACAAAACAAAACAAAAAGGTGGAAAAACTTCAGCAGTTTAGAGTGTTTGTTGCTTTTCCAGAGGATTCAGGTTGGTTCCCAGTACCCATACAGGGCTGCTCACAATGCCTGTAACTCCAGCTTCAGATCCTATGCTCTCTGAAGGCCTGGAGCACTGTGCACTGTGGCACACACACACACAGAAATAAGAAATCTTTAAAATAAAACTTCAAACAAACAAAAAACAAAAAAACCCAAAACAAACAAAAATCCTCAGTTACTATTGTTCAACAATGTTAATGTAAAGTGGGCAGATTCCAAGCCAGACTGGGTGCAGAACGCAGCTCTGAAATGTCCAAGCTGTTTGATCTCAGGCAAGGCCTTTGCTTTCTCATCTGCTATTGGAAACGGAAACCTTACTTGTTTCCTGGACTCAGTGTAAGAGTTAAATGAGCTCATATATATAAAATGCTTGAAAACATACAAAAGTTCTTAATTGCTACTGTTATTAATTCAACCACGGGATATCTATGTATGTCCTATCAGATGCCAGGGTTGGGCTGAGAGAAATTCAGCCTAGACTTTGTCCACTGGAATTTCAACATCTGGCTTTCAAAGGCTACTCTGGCCATCCTCCAGTTTGGGATCTGCTTGGGACCTGTGAATGATGGCAGGGGAGGTGGGGGGCACTGTTAGCTACCCACTCTAACCCTCCCTACAGGTTCTTTGCTGTCCCTGTCATGGCCCTGATCGCCAATTTTGGGATCCCGAAGTGGGCCCGAGAGAAGATCGTCAACGGCATCCAGCTGGGGATCCACTTGTATGCCCACGGCGTGTTTCTGGTGAGAACGGCTATCCATGTGGGGTGGGAACTGAACCCGAATGATGTGTGAGACCTGGAAGACCTGGAAGACCTGTCCTGCTTAGTGCTCTTGACCCATCAGTCCTTTTTTTTTTTTTTTTTTGAGATGGCTTGAGCTTGCTATGAAGTCCAGTCTGTCTTGCAACTAGTGATATCTTGCCTCAGTTTCTTGAGTGTTGGGATTACAGGTCTGTGATACCACTGTTGGTCTGTCTCCCTTGCATTTATTCCTTAGTCACTGGAAGGCACTATCTGCCTGCTGGGTACACTACCATGTCCCCCAGAGCCCTCCTTCTCTGTCCTCCTCTGTCCTTTCTCCTGACTTCTTCACAAAACCCCTCCTTTTTGCCCTCTTTCTATTCTTGACTCTGTGTCCCCAGGCTTTAACATTTCTGTTTGTGCCACCACTACCCACCCAAAGCCCTTGGTGTCTTCCCTGCTTTCTCTCCCTTCCCCATTCTTCCAGCTAGATAGGACAGGCTGGGACTCTTGGGAGTCTACATCTAACCAGTGTTTACACCAGACCTAGGTTTTTGCTGTTTTTTCAAGTCAGGGTTCCCGGAACCAGTTCTGTAGACCTGGCTGGCCTCGAACTCACAGAGATCCACCTGCCTCTGCCTCCCGAGCGCTGGGATAAAGCCGTGCGCCACCACTGGGCTTGTCCTAGTTCACACCCTATCCCTTTCTTGATGACAGTTCTCATATTCACTCACTTTGTAGTTTGTGTGTGCATGAAGGGTTGTTTTTTGAGGCAGGTGCTCACTAGGTTGTCCTGGCTGACTGGGAACTCGCTATATAGACCAGGCCTACCTAGAACTCAGAGATTTGCCTGCCTTTGCCTACTGAGTGTGGGTATCAAAGGTGTGTGCCACCACACCTGGTTGGAGGTTTATTATTTTTTGTTTTTCAAGACATGGTTTCTCTGTGTAGCCCTGGCTGTTCTGGAACTCGCTCTGTAGACCAGGCTGGCCCCCAACTCACAGAGATCCTCCTCCCTCTGCCTCCTGAGTGCTGGGATTAAAGGCATGCACCACCATTGCCCGGCTGGAGATTTATTTTTTAAGATAGCCTCACTGTATAGCTCAGGCTGGTCCCAAGTTTGCGTTAATTCTCTTCCCTTGGTCTTTTGAGTGCTGAAGTTGGGGTTACACATATGTATTACTGTACCTGGCTCAGAGTATTAATACATGCACCTATCAACTATGCTGGGGCATGTGTCTCCAACCAGCCTGCTTCTCTTTCTTTTCTCTGTTTTCTTTCCTTCCTTTCTTTCCCCATTCCTCCTCCCAACCTCCACCCCCTTTTTGTAAAAGAATCTTGCTATGTAGCCCTGACTGCCCTTGGCATCACAACAATCCTCTTGTTCTGGCCTTCTGAGTTCAAGATTACAGGCCTTCGCCAGCACATCAGGCTCTAGCCTGATTCTTGCTAGAAATATCCATATGGAGCCGGGCGGTGGTGGCACATGCCTTTAATCCCAGCACTTGGGAGGCAGAGCCAGGCAGATCTCTGTGAGTTGGAGGCCAGCCTGGTCTATAAGAGCTAGTTCCAGGACAGGCTCCAAAGCCACAGAGAAACCCTGCCTCGAAAAACCAAAAAAAAAAAAAAAAAAAAGAAAATATCCATATGGATTTTTTTTCCTGGCTTTCTTGTTCAGTTGCCAGACAGCCCAGGAGTCATTGTGTGTACTATACAGAGGGTAGAAGTTGAGCTCTGTAAAAGGAGATGATTTGCTGGGGTTTCATGGGCCTTTGGTAGTAGAATGTGCACTTTGAATTCTGTTCTTCTCTGGCAGATAGGTCTCACGTGGGGAATAGCACCCAAACAGAAATAGGTATTGTTAAATTTGGTGTGATAGCACATGCCTGTAATCTCAGAACTTGGGGAACCAGAGGCAGGAGGATCAGGAGTTCAAGGTCACCCTCCCACAGAAATAACAGCAGAAAAATTATAGAGAAAAATATAATTTTGGGGATTAGCCTGGGCTATATGAGACCTTGTCTCAAAAGAAAACAAAGCGAAATAAACAAACAGGTGCCCTTGAGGGTTCTAGCTTTAACCCTGGGGGCCTACTGTTTACAACACACTCAATTCCCAGGGAAGGGATCAGGTCCACCATCCTCCACCTCAGGACATAGCGTCAATGCAGACCCACTCACCTTCCCTGGGGAGTGTACCTTGACGGTCAGCAGGAAGTCAGAAAGGGTTAGAAAGAAACACTGAGAACCCACCATGCAGGAGGCTCCGCACCAGTGGTTTGCATTTCTGCCCTCTCATCTTTCCAGATAGGCACTGTAATCTTGGTGGCTGGTGAGGCTCAGTTTAATCAACATGCCCCAGATCCACACTTAGCAAGGGATGGAGCCAAGAGCAGTGACCCGGCTCGGAACACAAGACAAGTGCTCTTGCTGTCATTTAACCACCGTCAGCTAGCTTCCTTCTGAAACGCGTCCAGCTTAGTCCAGCTCAGCTCAGCACCGCTGCAGCTCTGGCTCCTCACTGCTCACGCCATCCAGCGCAGCCTCAGTGCGGTTGAGTATGGCGGCAGAGACAGATCTAGAAGCATCACCAGTATTCTGGAAAAATTCAGCCAGTATTTATTGAGAGCTAGGCACTGCTCTAGATTCAGTCTGGGATTTAACAGGGAATAGAAAAGTCAAGGTCTGAGCTAACTGTGGTGGTAAATGCTTATAATGGAAGCACTTGGCCGAGGCAGGAGGATGGTATCGTAGACTGTCTCCGAAGAGGAAGGAAAAAAATCAATTCCTGCCTTTAAGGAGCTGACATTCTGAAGAGCATTGATGTTTAGTTGAACTTTCTGTTTTTATGGACATATTCTAAGGCTGGGCGTGGTGCCGAACAACCATAATCCAGTTCTAGAAAGGTGTGTGTGGTGGGGGATTACGAGTTTGGGAGGGGGTCAGGAGTTCAAGGTCATCATTAGCTACATAGCAAGTCTCAGGCCAGCCTGGACTACATGAGACCCTCTCAAAAACAAAACACCTGAAAGAATGGTAATTTTTTTCTATGCTCTTCAATAAGGTGCCTAAGGAACACTTGAACTTAGGTAAAATAACATAACAGAGAAACAACTTTACATTTACTTTGATTCCATTTAAGCCATATGTAGCTAGTGGCTATTGTACTGGACAGCACAGGATACTGTCCTTAACCCATGACCTAGTCAGACCTAGTAGTCAGGATTGTGATGGAGGGCACACCCAGCAAAGTAATTAGAGGTGTGTTGAGGGGAAAGGTCAAAATGCAGATAGACACCCCACTGGTATCTAGGCAGTCTGAGGTTCAGGAGTCACACAGAGAGGTCAAGTGGAGGGCAATCATCTAGTTCTCTAAACGTTATGGGGCCTGAACACCGCTTCTCAAACCTGTCTTCTTTCTCTCAGATCATGACTCGCCCATCCGCGGCCAACAAGAACTTCCCATACCATGTGCGAACTTCGCAGATCGCCTCGGCTGGGGTTCCTGGACCCGGAGGGAGTCAATCCGCAGATAAGGCATTCCCGCAGCACGTCTATGGAAACGTCACGTTCATCAGCGACTCGGTGCCCAACTTCACGGAGCTCTTCTCCATCCCCCCGCCCACCTCCTCTGTAAGCCCCGCAGCCCCGGCGCCCGAGGAGCTGCTGGCGCCGCCCCTGGAGTACCTGACCCCACTCCCCGCCCCGCCGCCGCCCCCTGCACCCTGGCGCCTGAGCCCACCCCTGGCCTTCCGTACTCCCCGTGCCCCGACACCCCGACTCGACCGTCCCCCGGCGCCCGCGCCCACCCTACCCGACTGGGTTCTGGCGCTGTTGCGCACGCCCCCGAGGACGCCCCGCGCCGTGCCCCCGCCGCCCGCCTTCCGAGGCTGGTCCCCATCTCCCCCACCGCCGCCAGAGTTTGCCCGGCGCACCCCGACGCCACCCCTTGAGTATCTGGCCCCGCTGCCCAGGCGCCCAACCACCCACTCCTTCCCTGACTGACACGTGCGTCCATACTTGGGGTGGTGGGAGTCCTCTAGGGGGAGGGGGACGGGCCTTCGGGGCCGCATTTGCTCCCCCGAGGGTCCCAGGCGACCTCTGACCCTGACCCCCCATCCCAGGCCGGGAAGCAGGTGGAGGAGACAGCGGTGGCGGCGGCGGCAGCTGCCCCGAGGGGCCGCGTGGTGACCATGGCCGAGCCGGGCGCAGCCTCCCCGCCCCCTCCCGCTCGGTACCCCAAGGCGGTCGACTCGGGCTGGGATGGCTCGACGCCGTCCTACCAGCCGCTCGTACCCCAGACGGCTGCGCCGCACACGGGCTTCACCGAATACTTCAGCATGCACACGGCCGGGGGCCCTGCACCCCCGGTCTGAGCATCCCTACCCTGCCCCTCCTCTGCCCCACGGGCGGCGCACCGGGCCCCGGCTGGGCTCCGGAACCCCTTCTCTTTCCCGGCCCAAGGGCTCGGCTATGCCAGGTGCCCCACCCCCACCCTTCCCACACCCTGCACCTAGGTAGGGTGCGCTGCGTCCCGCCCCTTCCCCTCTTGTGCCAAACGGTCCCGCGGGAGCCGCTCTCCGCGTCCCCTCCCTCAGCCCCTGTCCCGAACGGCTCCGGAATCTGGACTCCCGCTGTTCCGTGATCTCCGCCCCCCTGACCCCCTCCGAGACCTCTGACCCTGCTGGACTCCGGAACACCCGTGACGACCGCCTGGACCCTGTCCGTGACTCTCCAGGACCCTGCGACCCTCGCGAGCCACTGTTCAGGGACGGATATTGTGAAGCTGGCCTCTACTTTGAAACCCTCTCTGGGTTTTGTGACCTCGGACCAGTGCTTTGTCCGTCCCTATGCCAGGGACCTTCCCATGGTCCCTGGCAGAAAGACGTTTTCTCTTCTTGCCAAATAAAGAGGATTCGTTGAGGTTTTTTTTTTTTTTTAATCTATAACATGGCTCTTTTCCATCTTAATTTTTTTTATAAAAGACTTATTTATGAGTGTTTTCCTTTCATGTATGTCAGTGTACTATGTGCGTACTTGTGCAGGAAAAGGCCAGAAGAGGTCGTTGGATGCCCTAGTAGATAGTTGTAAGGTGCTGGGAATGGAACCCAGATCCTCTGCAAGAGCAACAAGTGCTGTAAACCGCTAAGTCATCTCTCCAGCTTCTTTTCTGTCTTGATGGTGCTTAGAAACATTTTAAGCCCCAGGGGTCTCAGTGTATTTATGAAATAGCATTTTGAGTCTGAAGGCCCGAGCATGCATAACCTGATATTTATGTTGATCCTGAATCTGGAGCACAGAAAATAACCATCTAGCACAGCTTTATAGGGCTCCTTTATTTTTTCCCTTCACTTTTCCATCAGAGATAGAGGCGCCCTCCAGTGGCACAAGCTTTGCTCAACCACTGACTGGCAAGGTACTTTCTTTTAACGCGATTTGGGGTGACACTCTCAGCAATACGCATGCGTAATTTTCTCTGGATTCCCGTTCACTGCTGCGCAAGGGGCTGGGACCAGATGGGAGGGAAAGTTTCCGGAAGTCTTCCTCAGAGAAGGGGTGGGGCTAGGCGCTCCGTGGTCCTCCCAGGGCCGCTCTGACCCGCCACTCTGCATCCTCTCGCCTCCTCCTAGCCTGGCGTCCTCTCAGAGGCTGCGCGGCTCCCGCCCCCTCGCCCTCTCCTCCGCCCCCCCCCCAGGCCGCTCTGGCCCGGGAGTCCCCAGGTCTCTCTGATCTAGCCCATCCGGCTCCGGAGTGAAGCGCGGGTGGGTAAGCAGAAGAGTAAACCCAAGGGATCCGGGCCGGGACCCTGAAGGCAGCCTCCGCCCCTGGCACCGGCTCGCGCCCCGCCCCCGCCTGGAGGGGTCGCCCCGGGAGTCCCGGCCCGCATCCGCTATGGAGGACCCTGCTGCACTGTAGAACACGTCGCCCCTGGACTGCCTTTACGGTCTGTTTTGGCCTTGCAGTAGCCTGAGTCTAATTGTTGGACACCGTTTATGGGGTCGACCCCCCTATGGGGGCTTGTGTCTATAGGGGACCCCTGCGGTCCCTAGGGGTCGGCCCTATCCACAACGACTCGGTGTCCAGGGCCTTCCATGGGTCTATAGGGTCCGCCCCTCGGCTTCAAGAGCCCATCAACAGCAGCCCTTTCCTTGGCCCTGACTGCGTCGCTGGTACATCACTGGACTACCAGGCCATGTTACACATGCTATAAAGGTTGCATCCTCAGGGCCTCACTCCTGTAGAGGGTCCTCTCCAGGTCTTCACGGCCCTCCCGTCTCTTAGGGTCCGGGCGGGAGGCGGCGATGGCCTTGGGCCGAGCTCTGGCCGTGGCCCTGGCACTGGCTTTGGCAGTGCTGGAGCCGCTGTCCCTCAGGGTCCTGGCGGGTGACTGCAAGGGGCAGCGACAGGTGCTACGGGAGGCGCCAGGCTTCGTGACGGATGGTGCGGGCAACTACAGCGTAAATGGCAACTGCGAGTGGCTTATCGAGGGTGAGTGGGGCCGCGTGGGTCACGCACTTGTTCTCTGGTTCATTCATTTATGCGTTCATTCACTCAGAACATGCCTAGAGCCCGGCTCCATTCTGGGACTTTTGCTGTAAAATGTTGAACACACAGGGTTGCAGCCAGTCTGGGCCCTAACTCTGATAGGATGGGAATATGCGAAGAGTCAGATTGACAGTACAACCAAGAGTATTAGAGAGGGGTATTTTTCCTCACTTGAAAAACTTGGACTCTAAGGCCTTAGGATCTAATCTCTATTTCATACGAGTTTTGTGACTTTGAACAGATTAGTTTCGAAGGCTCAGTTTCCTTTACTCCAAATGGGCATAATGTTAGTGCTTACCTCTAAGTTAAAATCAAAAGAGTCAGACATTTAACGTGCTGGATGTCTGGTGTAGTGGTATAGTCAGGGTTCTCTAGAGAAGAACTTACAAGGTGACTCTATATAGAAACGAGATTTATTGGAGTGACTTACAGGCTATGGTCCAGCTAGTCCAACAATGACTGTCTACCAACGGACGGTCCAAGAATCCAGTAGTTGCTCAGTCCACAAGGCTGGATGTCTTAGCTGGTCTTCAGTAGACACCAGAATCCTGAATAAGTCAGCTCTAATGCAGTGAAGGACTTGGTAGTGACAGCGAAAGCAAGCAGGCAGAGGACAAGCTTCCTCCTCCATGTCCTCTATGTAGGCTCACAGAACGTGCAGCTCAGATTAAACGTGGATCTTCCTAAATGCTGGGATTAAAGGCATGTGCCACCACCGCCTGGCTAGAATTTCTTTTTTGTTTTTTTGAGAGAGGGTTTCTCTGTGTAGCTTTGGAGCCTGTCTTGGAACTCACTCTGTAGGCTAGCCTCGAACTCACAGAGATCTGCCTGCCTCTGCTTCTCAAGTGCTGGGATTAAAGGTGTACACCACTAATGCCCGGCTGAGGCAGGATTTCTTGTCCATGATTGCCTGCCTGGCCCTTCTGGGCATTCTCTCATTTCTGCTCGTCATCTTAATGTAAGTATGCCGGCACTGCAGCCATGCGCCATTGCATCGGGCTTTCTGTAGATTCTAAGGAGCTGAACTTTGGTCTTTATCCTCAGAGACAACCCCTCAGCTTTGAGGGCTTCGTTTTGTTTTTGACAGGCTCTCTCACTTTATAGCTCAGACCTGTCTGGAGTTTTGCATGGTGGGATGGGCATTGCTATCAGGACCTAGTGTGCACAGTGAGTGTTCAGGTCTGAGGTAAAGGGGGAAATGGGAGTTAGTGACTAGGCCTAGGGAAGGACAGGAATCTGCTGGAAGGTACAGAGGAACAGCCGCTGAAGCACGTATAGGCATTTACTGGGGTATAAAAGTGACCAGCCTCTATCAGGACACGAGGGAAGTATGTCTTAGGATCTCTGTCGACGTTTGTCTAGCATAGTAGACTGGAAGGTGAGAAGGAGCCAGAGCAGGACCTTGAAGGATACATTGGCAGTTTGGCCATTTCCTTGGGGGTACCAGAGAGCTGTCTACTAAATGGTTTAGAGCAGGCAGTTTTGTCAGCCAGAGCCTGGGTGGAGGGTGACAAACTAGAGACTTGGTGTGTAGAAACAGTGAGTTCCAAAGTGGGGCAGAGGCTAAAGGGGTCGAGGTGTGAACCCTGCTGGGAGATGTTTGTGGGTTTTCCCCAGTGAGATGGGAGCCAACTGGTTGAATGTGGGTGTGGGAGGCATCTCTCACCGCTGAGAACCAGTATCTTAGGTAAAAATGTTGGTGCAAGCTTGTCATCTGAAACTTGAGAGACTGAGGCCAGGAGATCAAAGGTTAGAGGCTATCCTGGGCTATATAGTAGACCCTGTTTCAAAAATAACCTCAAAAGTCTAAGTGGGCTGGTTGCTTATTGTTTGTAGCCGAGCTTGGCCGTGAACTAAAAATTCTCCTACATCAGCCTCCCCAGTGTTGGGATTGTAGGAGTGTGTGCCATGCCTGGCATACTCACTTCTTATACCATGCTTGTATTTTGTCTGGTCCTAGACTTCCCAGCATCCTCTGGAGTAAGAGCATCCGGCTTCTACCAAGGGCAGGGCAGGAGGCGGGGCTTGGGGTCAGATATCTTTCTGGGGTGGGAGTTGGGTTGAAACCAGAGACCTTGAGCTTTGGGAGGGAGGCAGATGGTGAGCCAGCCTCCAACTAACTGGCTCTTGACAAAGATGCACTTGTTTTGGGTCCCAGATGGAATAGGTTGTTTGGTGAAGGCTGGTGAGATTCTGGGAGATCTAGATTCTTGGTTCTGCTGAATAGTTCTTGTGCAGTCTCCAAACCATGGTGGGGATGTGTATGTTATATCCCCAGGCTCTGGTCAGGAATCTGTATGTGGTATCAAAGCCAGAGAGAATGGTCAGCTTCTCTGTCTGTCTGTCTGTCTTTCCTCCTTGTCTTCCTCCTCTTCTTTGGTTTTAGTCTTTTCTTTTTGAGACAGTGCTCTGTGTAGCCCTGGCTGTCCTGGAACTCGCTCTGTAGATCAGGCTGGCCTTGAACTCACAGCGCTGGGATTACAGGTATGTGCCACCACCGCCCGGCTTAGTCTTTTGTTTTTTGAGACATGTAGCTCAGGATGCTCTGACACATGCCAATGATGACCCTAATTCTGTTTTCCAAATGTTGGGGTTATAGGGATCCTCACTACACCTGGCTTTGTAGTAGTATTTGTTGTTGTTTTTTAGTTTATTTTATTCTTATTTGAGTGTTTCACCTGAGTGTATGTATGTATGGTGTGTGTGTGCCTGGTGCCTAAGGTCAGAAGAGGGTGTCAGATCTCTGAAGCTGTTAGCCCCTATGTTGGTGCCAGGAATTGAACTTGTTGCATTATAAGCTGCTGAGACATCTCTCTAGTCCAGACTTTTATTTTTTGATATTACAATTACATTTCCCTGTTACCTTTTTTTCCCTCCAAACTCCCTTATACCCTTCCTTGTTCTCTTTCAAATTCACGGCCCTCTTGTAAATATTAATTGTTGTTATACACATATATGTATATAAATGTATATTGCTCAATACATACATACAACCTGTTTAGTCTGTATGATTTGTGGGTTTTTTTTTGTTGTTTTTTTTCTATTTCTGCTTCTGAGGCAAGCTCTTGCTGTGTTGCCAGGGATGGCCTTGAGCACAGTTCTTCCACGCCTGCCTAACCAGTGATGTAATCATGTGTGTCACCATGTGTCTTTTCAGTCTCTCATCCAGCGACTGTTTAGTCCTTGCTCAGTGCCAGGCCTTGTGCCAAGGCAGTCTTTGGGAAGAATCAGGTCCTGGTCCTGTCCTACGGGGAAAGACTGCGGGGAAGTAGCCCTAGACACAGATAGTCCCGACACTTGACAGTTATCCTGGTGTGTGAGAATCCCAAAGAGAGGCTCCTAACCCAGCCCTGAACCATCGGGGCTGGCTTCTTGGAGGAGGCCTCCAAACATAAAGCAGCGGATTGTGCAGAGGCCCAGTTCCCCATGGAGCTGGGATTCCAGACCTGGTTCACCACACCTGACCGCTCTGGTGGCAGTCTGAGAGATGAGGTCAAGTTCCAAATGCCAGGTCAAGGAGCTGGTTTTTCTCCGGGCTCAGCAGCCATGAAAGCCTTTTGAGAAGAGGAGGGCCAGAGCCAGGTGTCAAGTTGGGAAGAACTATTAGAGATGATGTTAGGGCAGGACCTCAGGCCACATGTGGAAGGACAGTGACAGGGGCAGTGGCTAGTGGCTAGGCAAGGCTCATTACCGAACATCCCAGCTCTGGGCTGGCAAACTGTAGTCATCTTGTTGAGAATTCCCACCAGCTTTAGTCTGTTCGGAGAATTATTTCATAGGCAAGGAAGCTAAGACTTATAAGACTCCGAAAACTGAGGTTGACTAGGTAGTTAAGAGGTATAGCGGGCCTGAGAAGAGAGAGCACCCCCATCCCCCAGGGTCTGTGTTGGTTTTTAGATGGTCATGTAGCTCTGCAGGCCTGGAACCCGCAATCCTCTTACCTCAGACCCCAGAGTGCCGGAATATAGCCAGAGATGACCTTAAACTTGAGATCCCCCTAAGTACTGGGGCTGCAGGTGTGGGCAGCTAAGCCTGGGTGCACACTAGGCAAGCGCTCTCCTGCCTGCGGCACATCTAGCTCCCCAACTTTAGCTATTCTGAGGAGCCCGATGCTTTCTGGCTCTTGGCCTTTACTCACACTATTTGTTCTAGAAAGTCTCCTGCCCTGGAATCTCCTGTGCAGGCACACTCACTTTACAACTGAACCACGCCCCCAACCCCTTCCTGGGGGCTATTAGGCAAGTTCCACAGCGGAGCTACTCCTTGGCTCACCTGTGGCTGTTTGTATTCCCACTTTTGTCAGACTTCCAAAGAGGCCCCTTTCAGAATTGCTTTGATGTTGGCTGTCAGCTGGAACACACAGTGACTTTTCCTCATTGCTCTGGCTTTTCATGAATAACAGCTGTGTTCTGAGAGGGAGCCAGCTGTCTAGGATGCTAAGGTGAACTGTGAATTGTGGAAGGCTTCTTGGTTTCAGGGGCCCTAGATGATCACTTCTGCTTTTTATTGGTCAGGCAAGTCACTGAGGCTCTTCCCAGGTACAAGGGCAGGGAATTAAGGGCTCACTTAAATGTGTGTGTGTGTGTGTGTGTGTGTGTGTGTGTCTGTCTGTGTGTGTGTGTGTCTGTGTGTGTGTGTGTGTGTCTGTGTGTGTGTGTGTCTGTGTGTGTGTGTGTGTGTGTGTGTGTGTGTGTGTGTGTGTGTGTATCCCCAAAGCAGGGTTTATCTGTGTAGCCTTGGCTATTCAGGAACTTGCTCTGTAGACCAGGCTGGCCTCAAACTCAGAAATCTGCCTGCCTCTGCTTCTGAGTGCTGGGATTAGAGTCATGAGCCACGACTGCCCAGCTTTATATAGAGTCACATATATACATATATATACATACATAAGATATATATCTGTATCTATATCTATTTCTATCTTAACAAGACCTGTATAAGCTCAAGCCAGCATTCACCTTTACATTCAGGAAGCATGAGACACAGAGAGAGAGTTGGGTGTGATGGCACACGTCTGTAATCTCAGCATCCTGGAGACTGAGGCAGGAGTTTGAAGTCAGCCTAGGATACAGGAAATGTTGTCTCTAGGAGGGGAAAAAAGTTTGCTTGTTTTTCAGTACAGGGGATGAAACCTGGGGCCTCTGATATGCTGGACAGTACTCTACCTCTGAGCTACATCCCCAAAGCAGGCCTAAAGATCTTACCGGGTGGTGGTGGCGCACACCTTTAAACCCAGCACTCAGGAGGCAGAGGCAGACAGGTCTCTGTGAGTTCGAGGCCAGCCTGGTTTACAAAGTGAGTTCCAGGGCTGCACAGTGAGAGCCTGTTTCAAAAACAAACATGCCAGACAATGGTGGCGCATGCCTTTAATCCCAGCACGTGGGAGGCAGAGGCAGGTGGATCTCTGAGTTCAAGGCCAGCCTGGTCTATAGAGCGAGTTCCAGGACAGCCAGGACTACACAGAGGAAAACAAACAAAAAACACGACTGGAGAGATGGCTCAGAGGTTAAGCGCACTCACTGGCTATTCTTCCGGAGGTCCTGAGTTCAATTCCTGAAACCACATGGTGGCTTGAAACTACAATGAGGTCTTCTGTGGAGGCAGAACACTGTATACATAGTAAATAAATAAATCTTTTTTTTATTTTTAGGAAAGAGAGAGACCTTGGCTCTACCACAGTATTAGTAGCTCTGTATGTTACTTGTGAGAAAACAGTCCTCAAGGGCAGCAACTTGCCCAAGGGCACACAGCTAGTAGCTGTTGAGGAGCAAAGCCCAGATTTGATGACTGGCTGTCTAGTTTTCTTGAGTGCATGTAGCATCAAAGTAAGCAGAGGCAGAGTCTGTGCAGGTGGGAGAGAGGCCCTGGGGTACTCTGAGGTGAGTTCTTTGTGCAGGGCAGGGGCAGGATTCTCCTGACACGGCCTGCCTAGGGCCTCAACTGGTGTCAGAAACACTGTGCTGTGGATGAGAAGGGCTTTGTGAAGTTAACTTTCTTCAAGTTAATTGATGGTGGCTGTTCATCCCAAAAGCGGAGCTGAAGCTGGCACTCCTCCGAGCTCCTGGCCTCTGTCTCAGTGTGTGAGACAGGAGCTCTCTGGAACCCTCACATCGCTGCCCAGAATAAGGTGTGCTGGGGTCAGTGGGTGGCTACATGGGTACTTGCAGAGCGTGTTGGAACTTGTCTCCCTGTGCTTACTTCCCAGCCCCGAGCCCTCAGCACCGAATCCTGCTGGACTTCCTCTTCCTGGACACGGAGTGTACTTATGACTACCTGTTTGTGTATGATGGTGACTCACCCCAAGGCCCGCTGCTTGCTAGTCTGAGTGGGAGCACCCGGCCCCCACCCATTGAGGCTTCCTCAGGCAAGGTTAGTAGTGGTGGGAATACAGGATCTCTTGGGAATGTGAGGGAGAAGAGGAGCACACACCTAGGAAGACTTGGAAAAGATCAGAAGGGACAATAAAAGCCAGTCAGAGGATATCAGAGAAGACACAGTGGAAGGTGGAAAAAAACAGAATGATGGAGTTGGTGGTGCATTCCTGTGATCTATGTGCTTATGAGGCTGAGGCAGAAGGATTCCTGAGAGTTTGAGACCAGCCTGGGCTCCATAGTGAAACCCTGTCCCAAAGTAGCTACAACAACCAAAGGCCTCCACGTACACACAGAACATAGCGCGGGGCTGGGGATGTGGCTCAGTTGGTAGAGTGTTTGCTTAGCATTCACAAAGCCCTGGGTTTGATCCCCAGCACCCCATAAAATGAGTGTGATTGCGCACACTTGTAATGCTAGTACTGGGGAAGCAGAGACAGGAGGATCAGAAATAGGAGGTCATTTTCATCTACATAATGGGCACAAAGCCAGCCTGGGCTAGATGAGATTGTTTTTCAGAAACAACAAAAGGAGACAGACAAAGAAAGGCAGTGGGTTCCTGAGGGGGTCCACTGTCTGGGTGCAGCCTACCCGTTGTACCCAGTCCTCTTGTCTTGTAGATGTTGCTCCACCTTTTCAGCGATGCCAACTACAACCTGCTGGGTTTCAACGCCTCCTTCCATTTCTCTCTGTGTCCTGGGGGTTGCCGGAACCATGGACAGTGCAAGTCACCAGGAGTGTGTGTCTGTGAGCCCGGCTGGGGAGGTCCGGACTGTGGCCTGCAGGAATGCTCAGCCTACTGCGGCAGCCATGGCACCTGTGCCTCGGTGAGCTGTCCCCCACTGAATCTCCCTGGGATCCTGATCTGTGACCATACTTGCCACATCTGGGGCCTTGTTCCACCGTGACACACCCCTCCCCACTGCTCTGGGAGCCAATCCCCTCTCCTTCCAGGTCTTTCCCTGACTTGTGACTTCAACCCCACCCCACCTCCACCTGCTCCTCTCCCTTCAAGACCCCAGTTCTGGCTCTGCGCTCATCTCCAGCCAACCTTCACCTAGGAGTTTCACCTCTGTTTGGCTTTGGGTCCCTGCCATGATTTTTGTTTGATTGTTTTTGAGACAGCATCTCATTTGGTAACTGGGCTGCCTTCAAACTTGAGATCCTCCTCCCTCAGCTCCCTGAGTTCTGGGGTTACTACCATGTGTCACCATACCTGGCTCCCTGTCAGAACTCCTTTCATTTCACCCCTAACCTTACTCCTCAGCTCTACACCCCCAACTTGTGATCTGCTTGTTGTATTTAGAAACCCCCTTTCCTCAGCCTCTGAGATCTGAGCTCATCTGGCCCAGGCCTCACTAGCATGTGCTCTTCTGTCTGTCCTTGCATTTTCTGTGGGTCTGTCTGCTCTGCCCCACCTTGTCTTCCCTGAGATGTACCTTTGTGTTCTGTTTTTTTTTTTTTTAAGTTTTATTTACTTATTATGTATACAGTGTTCTACCTGCATGTTTCCTTTCAGGCCAGAAGAGGGCACCAGATCTCATTTTGGGTGGCTTGTGAACCATGTGGTTGCTGGGAATTGAACTCAGGACCTCTGGAAGAGCAGTCAGTACTCTTAACCGCTGAGCCATCTCTCCAGCCCTTGTTTTGTTTCTCTGTAGCTCTGAAGCCTGTCCTGGAGCTAGCTCTTGTAGACCAGGCTGGCCTCGAACTCACAGAGATACGCCTGCCTCTGCCTCCCGAGTGCTGGGATTAAAGGCGTGCGCCACCACCGCCCAGCGATATGTACCTTTGTGTCACCTGTTCCTTTCCTTTGTCCCCTTGCTTGTCCCCTTCTTTCTGAATGTTTCTTTGAACATTCTTTCCTTTTCTGTCTCTCTTTCTACATTGCTGTCTTGGATCTGTTTCTTTCTGTATGTCCCCTGGCCCATATCTTGGTCTCTTTTTCTTTACCTTTTTGTCTCCTTTATCCCAGACCCTGGGACCATGCCGCTGTGAGCCTGGATTCCTTGGACGAGCCTGTGACCTGCACTTGTGGGAGAACCAGGGGGCTGGCTGGTGGCACAATGTGAGTTCTGGGGACCCTGCCTTCTCTGCGCGAATTGGGGCAGCTGGTGCCTTCCTGTCCCCACCTGGGCTGCTGGCTGTCTTTGGAGGTGAGCAGCTGGGGAGTGGGTGTGTTTGAAGGGTCTGTCAGCCTGTGCCCGGGATTGACTGCACTCACTCATTTACAGGCCAGGACCTTAACAAGGCCTTGGGCGACCTTGTCCTATACAACTTCTCCACAAACACCTGGGAGTCCTGGGACCTGAGTCCTGCTCCGGTACGAACCCTCCTCTGCCCCAACTGGGGACCTGCCCACACATGACCCCTTCACCCTGCTACTAACAGCGCATCTAGTGACCTGCTTCTCCTTGTTTCTGTTTTTGCTCACTCGGAGATTCCTTTTCTTGCCCCTTCCCCCTTCTTTCTATATGCTATTATTCCCCTTCCCTCAGCCAGCCTACTTCCCTTCCTTCCGTTTTTTTGAGACAGGGTCTCAGACAGCCCAGGGTCTTGAACCCCCGATTTTCCTTCTCCTTCTCATACTGGGATTGGAGACATGTACTACCAAACCCAGTGTGTGTGTCTCTATCAATCTGCCTTTTTTCCTCTGACTGATTTCTTGGTATCCTGTTCTGTCTTGGTCTCCATTCCTCTGGGGTTGTTTCTCACTGTTGCTCACTTCTATCTCTGTCTCCCTGCCTTCTCACTCTCTCACAGTGCTTCTCCGTCACCATCTCTGTTTTTATTCTCATGTCTCATGTCTGTGTGCCTTCCTTCCTTCTTTCTTCCTTTTTTTCTTTTTTTGCTTTTGTTTTTTTTGTTTGTTTTTTGAGATAGGGTTTCTCTATGTAATAGTCCAGGCTGTCCTGGAATTCGCTCTGTAGACCAACCAGGCTGGCTTCGAACTGAGATTCACCTATCTCTGCCTTCCGGGTGTTGGGATTAAAGGCATGCATCACCACCTCCTGACTCCTCTTTCTTTTATTTTGAGTTAAGGATTTAAGCTGACGTGGCTCCCAGTCTGTAGCCCAGGCTGGCCTTGAATTCATGGCAGTCTTTCTGCTTCTGCCTCAGAAGTGTTGAGATTAGAAGTGCATGCCACCAGGCCTGACTTTCTGTTTGCTTATTCTTTATTTCCTTCTTCTTCTTCTTCTTTTGTTTGGCTTATTTATCTGCTTGAAGCAGAGTCTCACGTAGCCTAGTCTGGTCTCAAATTCACTGTGTGGCCCAGGCTGGTCTTGAACTCCTGATCCTCTTGCCTCTGTCACTGTCGTACTTGGCTTGTCTCCTAGCCCCTCTCTGCACGTCTGTTTTTCTGTCTTTATGTCTCTCTGCTCTGGCCCTTTCTACATGTCACCATCTCTGTCTCCTTGTCTCTTCCCAACAGGCTGCCCGGCACTCCCACGTAGCTGTGGCCTGGGCTGGCTTCCTGGTGCTGATGGGTGGTGAGCTGGCCAATGGCTTGCTCACCAATGATGTGTGGGCCTTCAGCCCCTTGGGTGGAGGCCACTGGGAGCTTCTGGCTCCACCTGCTTCCAGTCCTTCTGGGCCCCCAGGCCTGGCTGGCCATGCAGCTGCTCTGGTGGACGACATCTGGCTGTATGTGTCCGGTGGCCGCACTCAGCATGACCTCTTCTCTTCTGGCCTCTTCCGTTTCCGCCTGGACCGCACCAGCAGGGGCTACTGGGAGCAGGTGATCCCGGCAGGTGGGCGGCCCCCTGCTGCCACTGGCCACTCTATGGTATTCCATGCCTCATCCCGTACCCTACTGGTTCATGGTGGACACCGGCCTTCTACTGCCCGGTGAGTAACCTGTCCTGTACTTCTGTCCTTCAGGGCCATACCAGCCAAATGCCCTGGTGACCTTAATCCTGAGAGGTCTTTGCTCAATGATAGACTCCTGTGCTCATGCCATCACTTCCTCCTCCTCCTCCTTCTTCTTTTTTGGTTTTTCGAGACAGAGTTTCTCTGTGACTTTGGAGCTCGTCCTGGAGCTGGCTCTGTAGACCAGGCTGGCCTCAAACTCAGAGAGATCCTCCTACCTCTGCCTCCCGAGTGCTGGGATTAAAGGGGTGCACCACCACCACCCAGCTTGTCACTTTCTTTCACCATTCATTTGTTCACTTGCCCTCATTTACATGCTCTGACCCCTTACTCAGGCTCTGACCGTTGCTTCCCACACACTCCCACTCATTCGCCCGTTGTCCAGCTCTTGCCAGATTATGAAGGTACCAAACCCTGCTCAGACCTGGGTCCTGCCCATAGCGAATATCTGCTTAGGATGGGATAGGGTTGTGGTCATCTCTGTCCTGGGTGAGTGAAGCCAGAGGAGGGAAGGAAGCCCTTCCTCCCCTGAGCCCTGGCCTGTCTCTTCCCTGTAGGTTTTCCGTGCGGGTGAACTCCACTGAGCTCTTCCATGTGGATCGGCGTGTGTGGACCACGCTGAAGGGCCGGGATGGGCTCCAGGGTCCACGGGAGAGAGCCTTCCACACAGCCAGTGTTCTGGGAAACTACATGGTGGTCTACGGTGAGGCGATTTCCCTAGACTCAGCCTGGGTGTCCTCCCTCCCCCAAGGCTTGCCTGAGCCCACCCTGAGCTGAGACTCTGCCTGAATGTCCCTCCCTCCCGCAAGGCTTGCAAGCTGTGCCCTTTCCTCTTTTCCCAGGGGGCAATGTGCACACCCATTATCAGGAGGAAAAGTGCTATGAAGATGGCATCTTCTTTTACCACCTTGGTTGCCACCAGTGGGTGTCGGGGGCTGAGCTTGCCCCACCAGGGACCCCTGAGGGTAAGTCATTCCTCTGCCTGAGGCTTTTGAAGGTCTCTGAATTTTAGCAGGAGCTGCCTCAGTCATTACCTTGGTGGGTGAGGCATCTTACTGGAATGGCCTCTGGAGAAAAGCATGGAGTAGGACAGGGGTGACCAGGAAGCAGATACAGGGGCACTTAACTTCGATTCTATTTTTTATTTTTAAATGTGTGAATATGTGTGTATGTGCACACGTGGAGGCCAGAGGACAACCTCAGGTATCGTCCTCAGGAATAGTCCACCTTTAGTCAGGGTCTCTCCTTGGCCTGGGGCTCACTCACTAGCTAGGCTAGTCTGGCTGGCCAGTGAGCCCTAGGCTTCCTCCTGACTCCACGTCCACAGTGCTGGCATTATAGGTGTTCTGCCGTGCCTGGTATTTTGTGACAGTTCCGGGTATTGAACTCCAGTCCTAATGCTTCTGAGGCAAGCACTTTACCCGCTGAGCCGTCTTTCCAGCTCCAGAACTGAGGGTCTAGTTGGGAGTTTGCCATTTTGTAGCGCCCTAAGTTGCTTTCTAAGGGGAGTGACTTCATGGTCGTAGTGGGCAAGAGGTAGAGCCGCAATGGCTGACTTCAAACACTTCACACAGGCATCTACACAAAAGCACGCCTTGATGCCTGCGCCTTATTGTCTTTGACAAAGAAATGGGGTTCTGATATGGTTGTGTGACTGGCTTGCTGTGAAAGGAAACTGAACTGATGTGTGAAGCGTGACTCGCATAGTGGAGAGGTCAGCATGTTGTCTTCAGGATTGCTTTTGGTTTGTTTGTTTTTTGTTTTGTTTTTTGGAGACAGTTTCTTTGTGTAGCCTGTCCTGTCCTGGAACTCGCTCTGTAGACCAGACTGATCTTGAACTCACAGAGATCCGCCTGCCTCTGCTTCCCAAGTGCTGGGACTAAAGGTGTGTGCCACCTCGGTTCACTTTTTATAAGCAGAAAAGGAGGATTTATTGGTTCATTTTGGTGAAAGCATCAGGCTGGGCTGGATGCTTGGTGATAGATGGCCTTGGCCATTTCTCTTTCTGGTTCTCAGCCGGGGTTCCTTCTCTTCCTACTTGTTTTGTCTTTTTGTTTGTGTGTGCTTGTGTGTGGTGCTCAAGCCAGAGTACATGTGTGGAGGTCCTGACAGCCTGCAGGAGTT
Source organism: Ondatra zibethicus (assembly GCA_004026605.1). Taxonomy (NCBI): domain Eukaryota; kingdom Metazoa; phylum Chordata; class Mammalia; order Rodentia; family Cricetidae; genus Ondatra; species Ondatra zibethicus. The sequence continues at coordinate 165,714 of PVIU01000871.1, forward strand.
TGTTCTCTCCTTCTACCGTGTAGGTTCCAGAAGTTGAACTCAGGTTGCCAGACTTGGTGGCAGGCTCTTTAATGAGATGAACAATCTCAGTGGCCTCTTTCTTGCCTTTTGTAGTTGTCACCAAAAACTGTTTAATTGTATCCACTCCCTTCACATTCTCAGAGGGCTCTGTAATCCCATCATTCAGGAGGCTGGATTTGAGACTAGCCCGGGGTTACAGATGGAGGAGATCCTGTCTCAAAAAGGGGGAGGGGCTAGAGAGATGGCTCAGAGGTTAAGAGCATTGGCTACTCTTCAGAGGACCGCGGTTCAGTTTCAAATACCCACATGACAGCTCAAAACTGTCTGTAATTCCAGTTCCAGGGGACCTGACATCCTCACACAGACATACATTCAGGCAAAACACCAATGCACATAAAATTAAATAAATCTTAAAAAAAAAAAAAGCCCAGTGTAGTGGCACGTGTCTTTAATGCCTTTAATCCCAGCATTTAGGAGGCAGAGACAGGTGGATCTCTGAGTTCAAGGCCATTCTGGTCTACAGAGCAAGTTCCAGGACTGCTCAGAGAGATCCTGTCTCAGACAGACAGAAAGACAGACAGATAAATAGAAAAATAGAAACAACTTAGAAACCAAAGCAAAATAAAACTAAAATGCCCAGAGGGAAGAGACTCCTTTTTCCTAGGAATTGCAGGAATTGGGTTCCTTATTTTGAGTTCTGACTGGCAGATTTGAACTAAGGCCCACATCCAGGAGAGGCAGAATAGCTCTGTACAGGTCTCTTGGCCTGGGGATGGGAAAGGGTGGTTTTCCCCAGAACGTCGGGGAAGTCACCAGAGGGGAGCCTGATGCTGCTGGATGGTATGAGCGGATGGGGCTTCCCGTTCTGTTCTCTGAGCTCCACAAGGGTAGGGTTGGTTCTTTTTATGGGGAAAGAAACCAGGACTTGGCAAGGTTGGGTCTCCTGCCTAAAAACTCATGTGTGATTTGAGTCCTTGTCTGTTGCAAAGATTATGGTTTATTTGAGACAATTTGTGCAGGGGCATTGGGCTTCCGAGAGAAGGGAGAGTATAAGCCAGGCTGAGCCAGGCAGGCCAGGAGGGTTTCCTTGCTAGGTAGGAGCTAAGACAGCAGCGGTCTGGCTAGGCTGTTGGAAGGCAGAAGCTGGGGAAGGTCTTACCTTGTGACTGCATTCTAGGCCGAGCAGCGCCTCCTAGTGGCCGTTACTCACACGTGGCAGCTGTGCTTGGCGGCAGCGTCCTGCTGGTGGCTGGGGGATATAGTGGCCGGCCTCGTGGGGACTTGATGGCCTACAAGGTGCCCCCCTTCGTGTTTCAGGCACCTGCTCTGGATGTGAGTGCTGGGGTGACAGGGAGAGGGTGGCTGTGGGAGGAGGTGGCATGGCCTCTACAGATGAGGGGTGAAGTGGAGAGCAAGTCCGTGGGAGAGCAGCCGGAAGAGCAGGGTGTCCTGTGCTCTAGGGTTTTCTTTCCCAGGGCTCAGGGAGAATGGGGTGGGGTCCTTAAGGCGCTGAATGATAGGGATTTCCTGGGTCAATCACAGGGGTAAAAGTTGGCAGACAGCTCCAGGTCTTTGAGAGGAGTGTTGTTTCCTGTGTCCCGTGTCTCTGCAGTACCACTTGGACTATTGTTCCATGTACACAGACCACAGCGTCTGCTCCCGAGACCCGGAATGTAGCTGGTGTCAGGGGGCTTGTCAAGCAGCACCTCCTCCCGGGACCTCCTCAGGAGCTGTGAGTGACTGCCCGGGCCCTCTGTCCACTATCTCAGAGGCCTGCCTTTAACTCTCCCTGCCTAAATGGTCAGCCTTCTTAAGGTCCTCATTCCTGCCTCATGCCTCGCCAATTCAGAGCCTTTACCTCTCCTAAACCCTGAGCCCCTTTGACTTTAGGAACCTGGTCCTGGATACCTGAGCCCTTGTTCTTGGTTTCCTGTTGAGCTGTGGTTCTCAGCCTCCCTAATGCTGTGGCCCTTGAATACAGTTCCTCATGCTGTGGTGACCCCAGCTATGAAGTTATATTAGTTGCTTCTTCATAACTGTAGTGTTGCTACTGTTAGGAATTGTAATGTAAATACCTAATATGCAGAGATGGTCTTAGGCGACCCCTGTAAAAGGGTTGTTCAGCCCCCAAAGGGGTTGTGACACACAGGCTGAGAACCGCTGCTATAGGCCAACCCTGCTCCAATTTCCTGTTGGCCACGTGGCTGGCCCTCCAGCCCAGCCCATGTACCCACAGTTCTTCTCAGATCTCCTGAGTTCCAGAGGACAGTATGCATTGACTCTACTCTTTCTTACAGTGTCCAGCGGCCAGCTGCCTGGGCCTAGGCCGCCTCCTAAGTGACTGCCAAGCATGCCTAGCCTTCAGTAGCCCCACAGCTCCTCCCCGGGGACCCGGGGCCCTAGGTTGGTGTGTGCACAATGAGAGCTGCCTTCCTAGGCCTGGTGAGTGTCAATAGTAGTGGGGGACAGGCTCAGAGTCCCTCACACTGACCCTCCAGCCTCCCACACTTCTGTTCTCTCAGAGCAGGCCCGCTGCCGAGGGGAGCAGATCTCAGGCACCGTGGGCTGGTGGGGGCCAGCGCCTGTCTTTGTTACTTCCCTGGAGGCCTGTGTCACCCAGAGCTTCCTGCCTGGCCTGCACCTGCTCACCTTCCAGCAGCCCCCCAACGCCTCTCAGCCTGACAAGGTGGGGGCCAGGGGATGGAGTTGGGGATGGAGTTGACAGTTATGAACCTAGAGTTGCTTCTTTTCAAATAAGTCTTTGTGGGGACAGTACTGGGGATGGAACCCAGGCCTCTATGCATGCTAAATATGCAGACCACCACCAAGCCAGACGTTAACCCTTCCTGTAACCCTTTCTGTTTCACTGTAACCAAGTGAAGTGCTGTAACTTCACTTGGATTTCAAGCTGGATATGGTAGCACATATCTGTGATCCTAGCACTTGGGAATCTAAGGCAAGAGAGAAGAGTCTTGAATTCTAAGTCAGCCTGTGCTATATAGTGACACTCCTGTCTCAAAAACAAAACAAAAATCCAAAGCATTTCATTCCACATTGGTGGAGAAGGCATGGTGACCAGAATGCGAGGCAGCCGGGAAGTGATGAGGCGAATTCTGCAGCTCAGCTCGCTTTCCGGTTTTGTTTCCGCTGGCATCACTCACGTTTTGAGTGTGTCTTTCCACCTCTGTTCCCTCACACACGTGCTCGGAGATTTGTCTCCTAGATGGTGAATCCTGTCACGTTGACAGTCATTAACCACCACAGCAAACAAGGTCATGGTGATGTTCTTGCCTCTGCCTCCTGAATGCTGGCATCAAAGACACGCGCCACCAGACTCAGCCTGCTTTGTCTTAATATATCCAAGTATGCTTTCCCATAACAGAACTTAGGAAATACTTCCTCTCTTTTTTGTTAGTTGGTATTCCTTCTGAGACAGAGTCTTGATATGTTGCCCAGGCAGGCCCTGGTAGCCTAGGCTCACGTAATCCTCCCTTGGCTGCCTTCTGAGTAACTGGCACTGTAAGGCCAGTTCCTGTGTTCCTGTGTGCCCCCTCTTCTCTTCCTGAGGAGCCTAGGCAGGCCTTGGCCTTTCTGTGTGCCTGAGACTGATCTGCCTTCCTCCAGCTCCTGAGGAAAGGAGTCACAAGCCTCTGCCACAGTGCCAGCTCACTCTTCTTATTTTGGACGGTTATATAATATTCTGTTTACATTTAAATGCTATACTTGTATGGGTTTATTTAATTATTGCTTTTGGGAGAAGGTCTAGCTGTGTAGTCCTGGCTGGCCTCTGTCCTTCTACCTAAGTCTCCCAAGTACTGGGTGTATAGGTGTGGTTCAACAAGTCCAGGTCCTGTGAGTTACATAAATAGTCTCATGATGAGTACTTGGGTTGTTCTGTTTTGCTGTTACAGATTCACACCCTGTATGTGCTGTCATTACTAGGAATGCTGGGCCTAGCCTTGGAAGGGCTGTGAGAGAGCAGGGAACTGAGGACAAAGATGCCAAAGGGTCCAGCCTTCAAGTTTAAAGGACTTTGTGTGTGTGTGTGTGTGTGTGTGTGTGTGTGTGTGTGTGTGTGTGTGTGTGTGTGTTGTTTTTGTTTGGGATAGGTTCTTACTATGTAGCCCTGGATAGCCTGGAACTCCCTAGGTAGGCCAGGTTGGCTTTGAACTCACAACTAGCTGCCTGCTTCTGTCTCCCAAGAGAGCACAGCTTTGTGGAGATGACTGTTTTCTTCTACCTTATGTAGGTTCTGGGGACCAAACTCAGGTCTCCGGGCTTGCATGGCAGCCACCTTTACCCCCCAGGCATCTTGCTGGCCCCTTAGTCTTTTGAGTTTTGCTATGACCTGAAGAAGAGGTTGGCTTGGGGGCCCAGGTAGAACCTATTTATACTGTCTGAATTTGGTCTTGACACTTTTTCTAGAGGGATGATGGGCAAGCTGCCTAAATTCAGTGCCCTGTCTCAGTTTCTCATTAATGAGGGTGATTTGGTCTATGTTCTCTGGTACTGGTCTGGCCTGAGGGGTGTGGGTACTTAGTGATGGTCCAGAGAGGTACTTACATACACACCCTATCTTCAATGGCACAGGTCTCCATTGTCCGGAGTACAACTATCACCTTGACACCCAGCCCGGAGACAGATGTGTCCCTGGTCTACCGAGGCTTCATCCACCCTCTGCTGCCAGGAGGGCCAGGAGGCCCTGGGGCTGAGGATGTGGCTGTGTGGGCTCGGGCCCAACGCCTCCATGTCCTGGCCCGGATGGCCAAAGGCCCGGACACTGAGAACATGGTGAGGGATTCTAGAATATCCTGAGGTGATTTTTGGTAAATATGGCCATGAGTGTGATTTGAGGCATCTGTGGTGATGTCAGGGTTCTGGGGGACAGTGGGGAGCACTCAGACATGGGGTGTATCCTTAGAGGAAGAAGGGGGCTCTGGGGTTTTCATTTGTGAGCAGAATCTGGGAAGATTCTTGGAAGGATGAGGAAGGTTTGAGTGACAAATGAGATTTCCCTGAGGAGGAGGTGGGTTGTGGGGGGATGGCAGCTTCTTGAAGTTGAAGAAGGAAGAGCTGGTGTCCTCAGAAGGGAGGATTGGGTGTTTGAAGGAGAGTGAAGAGGTGTGAGGTCCTGGCTGTTGCTCACCCCACTGCAGGAGGAGGTGGGGCGCTGGGTGGCTCAACAAGAGAAGGAGACACGGCGTCTGCAGCGCCCTGGCTCTGCTCGCCTCTTCCCACTGCCTGGGCGAGGCCACAAGTATGCCGTGGAGATCCGAGGCCAGCTCAATGGCTCGGCAGGCCCTGGGCACAGCGAGCTCACTCTCCTGTGGGATCGGACTGGAGTGCCAGGAGGCAGTGTGAGTATCTAGATCTTGCTCTATGCCTAGGCTCTGGCTTCAGATCCTCTGGGCTTTTCAAGTTTTAAGTGACAAAATCTTATGTCACTTGATCCTGACCTTAACTCCTGGCTTTAACTTTGGACATCACCTTGAACCTACCAGACTCTAATATTTGATCCCAGGCCCTGATATGATTTCTATATTCTTCTTTTGGAAGATACTAGGAGGGAAGCCAGGGCCTTGTGCATTCTAGCAAGTGTTCTACCACTGAGCCACACCCCCAGCCCTCACTGGGGGATTCTAGGGAGGTGCTCTACCCTCATGCCCCCCCAACCTCTCATTTGTGGATCCTAGACAAGTGCTCTACTCCTGAAGTACACCTAATCCCCACTCATATCCTGTCCTCTGTCCAGATCTGAGTCCTCCCTGACCCCTGTCCTCTATCCTTTGACCTCTAGTCTCTAACGTCCTTCAGACCCTGCCCCTTTCCTGTGCCAATTTCCTGAATCGCCATTGTAGTTCTCATGCGGTCACCACCTCCAGTTGACCCCAAACCTGACTCCTTCCTGTGTGCCCTGCCCCAGGAGATCTCCTTCTTCTTCCTGGAGCCCTACCGCTCTTCGGCCTGCACCTCCTACTCCTCCTGCCTAGGCTGCCTGGCTGATCAGGGCTGTGGCTGGTGCCTCAACAGTGCCACCTGTCACCTGCGTCAGGGAGGGGCCCACTGTGAGGATGATGGGACTGGCGAGTCCCTGCTGGTGCTGGTACCTGCCCTCTGTCCACTCTGTGAGGAGCATCGTGACTGCCATGCTTGCACCCAGGTGTCTGCTGGGATAGGTTCCCTTAGAGGTGGCACAGACAGTAGAGGGGACCTGGTGCGGGCAGATGGTAGGGAGTAGAGGAGGTGGGACTGGACGAGATAGGCACCTGGGAATCAGAGTGTGCCCTGTGGCCGAGGTCAGAAAAATCATTGAGCATTCTTCACCAGGGGGAGGTGGATGTTTATCTGCTTGACCATCATCAGCCTGGAGAAAGTGGTCAGGCCTGCTAGCTCCAGCTGGGGACATCCAGCTTCCTCTGCTCTGCTGCCCGTTTCTAGGGAGAGTTTGTTCCAGTGACCTGCAGGGAGGCCATCAGTCCAAGACTCTCCTGGTCATTCAGTCCCGTGCAGAGCTGTGTTTCATTGGCTAGAAATTAATCCTTTTTCTTTTTGATACTCAGTCTTGCTATTTAGCCTGGGTTGGCCTCCAACTCATGATCCTTTTGCCTCCACCTCCCAAGTGCTGGGGTTTCTGGCATGTGGCACCATGTTGGACTACCAGTTGGGTTTGGTAGACCGGTTGGCTCCTGGTCTAGTGGCTGAGGTTGGGAAAATATATGCCCCTTCGCCTTTCTCCCCCCTTAATTCTGCCTGCCCCTCACTCCTGACAGAAGTGCTATTATCCAAAGAGGTGAAGTGAAGGCTAGGTAGACAGACCCATGGCTGTGGCTGAAGATGGCCACAGGTGGACTAGGGACAGGAGGGAGCAGCCGCTGGATTCTGGGCAGGTGAGGGCTGAGTTCTGACCTTGTCCCCCCACCCCAGGACCCCTTCTGTGAGTGGCATCAGAGCACCAGCCGCAAAGGGGATGCAGCATGCAGTCGGCGAGGCCGTGGTCGAGGTGCTCTGAAGAACCCAGAGGAATGCCCCCCACTCTGTAGCCAGTGAGTCCAGCTAGGGCTGGGAGGGGGTAGGCGTGCATGGGGGTGTGGGCTGCGGTGACCTGGGCCTGCTTTCACCCGCAGACGCCTGACCTGTGAGGACTGCCTGGCCAACTCTAGCCAGTGTGCCTGGTGCCAGTCCACGCACACCTGCTTCCTGTTTGCTGCCTACCTGGCCCGGTACCCACATGGGGGCTGCCGTGGCTGGGACGACAGGTACGCTCAAGGGTTGGGCTGATGAGGTGGAGCTCCCAGCAGGGGAGTGTCCTGGGCTCTGACCCCTAGCCCTTGTCACTCTGCAGTGTGCATTCAGAGCCACGGTGCAGGAGCTGCGGTGGCTTCCTGACTTGTCACGAGTGTCTGCAGAGCCACGAGTGTGGTTGGTGTGGCAATGAAGACAACCCCACTCTGGGACGGTGAGGGACTTGGCTGGTTGGGTGGGACTCCTGGCTCTTCTAGCTAAGTGATTTTAATGACTGGTTTCTCTGCCCTGTTCCCGTCCTACGTCCTATAACTGCCCTCCTGTTTCTTTATTGCAATCTATATCTTCTCCTTTGCTTTCCTGCTCTCTTTTCTTCCATCTTTCTGTTTTCTGTCTCTTCCCGTCTCTGTCACTGTTCCCTGTTGTCTCATATTTCTATATTGTACCCCCTCTGATCTCTCACCCCACAGGTGCCTACAAGGGGACTTCTCTGGACCGCTGGGTGGGGGGAACTGCTCCTTGTGGGTGGGAGAAGGCCTGGGACTGCCTGTGGCTCTCCCTGCCCGCTGGGCTTATGCCCGCTGTCCAGATGTGGATGAATGCCGCCTGGGCCTGGCGAGGTGTCACCCACGGGCGACCTGCCTGAACACGCCTCTCAGCTATGAGTGTCACTGCCAGCGTGGATACCAGGGCGATGGCATCACACACTGTAACCGCACGTGAGTGAGATGTGGGTTGCCATAAAAATGTTGCCTCAGGGCTAGAGCTCAAGATAGAGGGAGGAAGCCATCATGGTACTGGACTCTCAGTAGAACTGGTATACCCAGTTAGCATGGAGTTTTCACCTTGCAGAAGAACCTCTGTGGAATGGCAGGATGCCCAAGGTAACCTTTTACCATAGGAACAGGATGCGCCTGGGTTGTGGGCCATAACCTTCAGAATTGCCGTGGAGATGGAAGAGGACCTAGTTGGAAGGGAGTTTTCATAGTGGTGCTATGTGGTTTCTATGGAGACAGGTATCACCACGTGTAATAGGGTTGTCTTGGAAACAGGTTTACTTGCACAGCACAGGACCATGGGAAGAAGCAGCCACTAGTGAGAGTGTTGCAGTGGGTGGAGATGGTGGGATGCTTTGAGGACTCTGCATCCACCAGTTCTCCTCCACCTCCGCCATGATTCTTCAGGTGCCTGGAAGACTGTGGCCACGGTGTGTGTAGCGGTCCCCCGGACTTCACTTGCATGTGTGACCTTGGTTGGACCTCTGATCTGCCCCCACCCACACCTGCCCCAGGACCCCCTGCCCCACGTTGCTCTCGAGACTGTGGCTGCAACTTCCACAGCCATTGCCGCAGGCGGGGACCTGGCTTCTGTGATGAGTGCCAGGGTAAGCCACCATGGTCTGAGTGGTGCAGGGACACCCCCCTCTCCTTTTTAGGACTCCAGCTTCTTCCTTTCTGAGTCTCTCTGAAGGTCGTGCTATGACCCCTGCCTGTCCCATCTCTCTGATCTGGCCTCACTCCCCTCTTTTGGGGCTTGCTGTTTCTTCCCTGGCCTAGGCCTTGTTTGACTCTTTGAAGCAGCTTGGGAGAGGGGTCTGGGCCCCTCATGTCCTTGCTCTTGACTTTGTGTCCTACCTCCTGGGACCTCCACAGATTGGACATGGGGGGAGCATTGTGAGCGGTGCCGGCCTGGCAGTTTTGGCAATGCAACGGGCTCTGGTGGCTGCCGACCCTGCCAGTGTAACGGGCATGGAGACCCACGCCGTGGCCACTGTGATAACCTCACTGGTCTCTGCTTCTGCCAGGACCATACTGAGGGGGCCCATTGTCAGATCTGCTCTCCAGGATACTATGGGGACCCCCGGTAAGTCAAGAACCCATGGGACTGGGCAGAGAGGGGTTAGGGACCCCATGGGGTGAGACAGTACTGTGGTGACACTGTCTCTCCTCTGTTCTGCAGAGCTGGTGGATCCTGCTTCCGGGAGTGTGGGGGTCGTGCCCTCCTCACCAATGTGTCCTCAGTGGCTCTGGGCTCCCGCCGCTTTGGGGGACTGCTGCCTTCAGGTGGTGGGGCAGCAAGAGCTGGACCTGGCCTCTCCTACTGTGTGTGGGTTGTCTCGGCCACGGAAGTGCTACAGCCGTGTGCTCCTGGGACCCTCTGTCCCCCGCTCACTCTAACCTTCTCTCCAGACAGCAGCACCCCCTGCACTGTGAGCATTGAGGGGACTAGGGTTCAGTTGATAAGTCAGAACCATCTCCCCTTCCCAATCTGGACCCCCTAAATAGATCCTGACTCCCATCATTGGTTTATTTGTTTGAGCCTACATATCTAAAACTGTTTGTCGGGTCATCCGGCCCTTTGTTCTCAGCTCTAAGATCCTCCCATTTCCCAGTTCTTTTCTGTTTCCTGAGCTCCTGCTTCTCATTCTTCAGATTTTCCAGTACCTCCTCCCAGACCAGCCATGGTCAGTTCTTACACCTCGTGTGCCCTCCCTGGTTCATTAGTAGTGACTTCCACTACTGTGTATTGAGGGAGAGGTTTGGTGCCAGGGTGTCTGGTTTGTTAGCTGTGTCTGCTTTGGACACAGGATGGGAGGGGCAGCCTCCATGCTCCAGACGTAATGGTCTACCCTGTGTGTTCAGGTAGTCCGTTCCCTACACTCACATGGCTTTCTCCCGTTCTCATTTTCTCATGTTCTCTCTCTGCCGTAGACTCTTAACATGGAGCCTAGACTCACAGTGAACTCACAGTCCTGCCTCACCTCCCATGTAGCTGAGATTGGAAGCACATTTACTGCACTCCCCCAGCCTCCACGCAGATCCATAACTCTTGTTTCCGTACCTTTTCAGCTGAGCTACGTCCTGGCCTTTGATGGGTTCCCACGCTTCCTGGACACTGGTGTGGTGCAGTCAGACCGGAGCCTCATTGCTGCCTTCTGTGGCCAGCGGCGGGACAGACCCCTCACGGTGCAGGCTTTGTCTGGTATGGGAGCTTGATGGAGTGAGATTGGTTTGTCTTGGGCATCTCCTCATCCGTCAGTGTTGGCATAGAACCCAGCACAGGGTCCTTAGGTGCTAGGTGCATTGTCCCCTGCTGGGCCCCATTTCTAGCTCTCACTGGTGGATTCTAGTTAGGTGTTCTCTCTCCAGCTCCACCTCAACCCTCGTTCTGAGCGTTTACATTTTTTTCTTTTTAAATTGGGCTTTGTGTCCCATGCTTCTGAGCCTATCACTGATTGAGCATAGGACCCAGGTCCCAGCTCAGGGAGTGACGTGGGTTGCAGGTGACAACAGTCCTTTCTCTCCTGGACTGTGGTTGAGAGAAACAGAATTTTGCTGGCCAGGCTGGTTCTGGAGAAAGGGAGAAATAGGGCCTGTCTGTGAGGCACCTCCACTGTCGCTGCCGACCCTCACACTTCTCAACCAGAGTTTTGTCTCTTGGGGGACATTTGACAATGTCTGGACACATTTTGAGTGACAGTGAGGGATACTTCTGTCATCTGGCAGGTAGACACAGAGATGCCACTGTTCATAGTGTAATTAATACAAAAGAGTGTTCACACCAAAGAATTGCCCAACCTTCAGCAGCCACCTGACTGAGAGGAGGAGAAACTTAGGAGATGGAGGTGCAGGAGAGGGAGTACCAAGGAAGACCTGGCCTCCTGTGGTGCTTTCAGCAGGCTCAGCTATTGGGACTGGAGAAAAGGGGTGGATTGGAGACAGTTTGCAGCATGTGTGAAACCCAGGCCATGAGGGACTTTCACACTGAGCTGGCCTGAGTCAGACATGGGTACATGTGCTGCCCTCATGGACTGGGGAGGGGGACAAACTGCCTCTTTCACTAAGGCAGTGGGAAGGAATGGGCCCTGTCTCGCCTTGGGAGCTGGAGCTAGGCAAAACTTCTTTTTTTTCCTTCCTTCCTTCCTTCCTTCCTTCCTTCCTTCCTTTCTTTTTCTTTTTTTTTTTTTTTTTTTTTTTTTTTTTTGAGACAGAGTCCTCACTGTCCTGGAACTAGCTTTTGTAGACCAGGTTGGCCTTGAACTAACTGAGATCCACCTGCCTCTGCCCCCAGAGTGCTGGGATTAAAGGTGTGAACCACCACTGCCTGACCCAGGCAGAGCTTCTTTAAAGAGGGGAATTGGGTAGAAGCGAGGTCAGAGGCATGGGAGGGCAGCTTTTCCAGGCAGAGAAGTAGCAGGAGCCAGGCTCTGAGAGCAGGCTAGGACCGGTGCTAGGGTGTATAGGATGGCAACAGTGGAAATCTTGAGTTCAGAGGAGTCTCTAGGGCCCTATTTGTACCAGAAAGGAAGTGTTTTATTTGAAATAAGGCCCCACTGTGAAGCCTAGGGTCACTCAAACTCATTGCAGTCCTGTTTCTTCAGCTTCCCTAGTAATGGAATTGTTACAGGGTAAGCCATGGTATCTGCTCTCACTTCCTCCATTCCTTCCTTTTTTGAGCCAGGCTTGGTCTCATAGCCTAGGTCAGCCTCGAACTGACAGTGTAGTTGAGGATGACTTTGAACTCCTGATCCTCCTGCCTGCAGCTCTCTGGTGTTGGGATAATAGGTGTGCACCTCCCTGCCAGGTTTTATGTAGAACTGAACCCAGGCCTGTATCCATGCTAGGTAAGCATTCCACAACCTGAGCCAGTGACTGACTTTGTCTTTTTGTTGCCCAGAATGGCTTTGAACTCCCGATCCTCGAGGCTCCTGAGTGCTGGGATTGCCGGTGTGCACCACCGCAGTTCTCTGTCTCAGGGAAGCTGCTCTTGCTGAAGAGCACTGGGAGCTGTGGAGGTTTGCAGATTCATGGCTGTAAAGATCTCAAGGGCTGCTGGAGGGTAGAACGTCGGGCAGCCAGGATACAGTGGGGGATGCTACTGGTGTCCAGGGAGATGAGACACTAGTTCGATGTGTCTCATAGCAAGCAGTGCCTAAATAGAGAAATCTAGGCTTTATTTTTTGATTTTGTGTGTGTGTTGTGGCAGGGACAGTCCATGGGCCTGCATATGGTAGGTACATGTTCTATAATAGAGCTAGGTCCTTAGCCGAAGATTTCGTTTGAAAATGGCTGGAATTTAGAGCCAGGTGTGGTGGCGCACTCCTGTAATCCCAGCCCTTGGGAGGTAGAGGCGGGGGGTGGGGGGGAAGCAGGACCTCAAGGTCCTCCTCAGCTGCAGAGTGAGTTCAGGGCCAGCCTGAGCTACACAAGACCTTTCTAAAAGACAACCTCCCCACTCAAAACTAAAGTGTCTTGCTGGGCAGTGGTGCGTGCCTTTAATCCCAGCAGTCTGACAGCACAGGCAGGTGGTTCTCTTGAGTTTGAGACCAGCCTGGTCTACAGAGCGAGCTCCAGGACAGCTAGGACTACATAGAGAAATCCTGTTTTGAAAAAAACCAAAAACCTAAAGTGTATAGAACCTGATAGACTCGGTGGGGAGCTGTGTTATAAATGCGGGTTCCACGGGGTGGTCTTTGTTGGCCAGCATGGGAACAGTGCCCAGACTGGAGCTCCAGCCAGCCCTCCACCTCTTCCCCCACAGGGCTACTTGTGTTGCACTGGGAGGCCAATGGCTCCTCATCCTGGGGCTTCAACGCTTCTGTGGGCTCTGCCCGATGTGGATCAGGGGGTCCTGGCAGCTGCCCCGTACCTCAGGAATGTGTGCCCCAGGATGGGGCTGCAGGTGCTGGGCTCTGCCGCTGTCCTCAGGGCTGGGCCGGCCCTCACTGCCGCATGGCTCTGTGTCCTGAGAACTGCAATGCCCACACCGGGGCAGGGACCTGTAACCAGGTACAGGTGGGACAGGGGGACGGGAACTGCCAGGGGGGGTGGAGTGATATTCAGGGCTCCTCTGAGCTTCTTTGTGCTGTCTCCAGAGCCTAGGCGTGTGCATCTGTGCTGAGGGCTTTGGGGGCCCAGACTGTGCCACGAAGCTGGATGGTGGACAGTTGGTCTGGGAGACGCTCATGGACAGCCGCCTCTCAGCTGTGAGTTAGAGCAATACTTTGTCCTGTGGGTCAGTCTTCCACCTCTATTCTTGGGAGTGCCCGTAAATCCTCCACCTTGGGCTGGCACTTTGTCATGACCTTGAACTGACCTCCAGCATCCTCATTCCCACTTCAGGACACTGCTAGCCGCTTCCTCCACCGCCTGGGACACACTATGGTAGAGGGACCTGATGCCACCTTGTGGATGTTTGGGGGCCTGGGTCTTCCCCAGGGCCTGCTGGGAAACCTGTACAGGTAAGGACTGCTCTAGGGGTGTGGGATACTTGTATAAGAAAACTTATTTTTGGGGACTGCTGAGATGTCTGTTAACTGGCTCCCCCTAGTGATTGCAGGAAAACCTCTTGGGTGAGGGACACCTCAAAGGTGATGGGGACACTTGTTATAGGAAACTCACCTGTCTGTGGGCACCAGGGGATCAGCCCAAGGGGTGCTAGGACATCTTTAAGGATGTGGGGAGCGTGACCGCTTAGAAAGACATGTTTTACATCTTGGTTCCAGGTATTCAGTCAGTGAGCGCAGGTGGACACAGATGCTGGCAGGAGCTGAGGACGGGGGCCCAGGCCCGTCACCCCGCTCCTTCCATGCAGCTGCCTATGTGCCTGCTGGCCGTGGTGCCATGTATCTGCTGGGGGGCCTCACAGCTGGGGGTGTTACCCGTGACTTCTGGGTCCTTAACCTCACTACCCTGCAGTGGAGACAGGAGAAGGTAAGCCTCTGTCTCCACCCTAACCCTGTCCTCATAATAGGTCCAACAGTTTCTTTGAGTTTCATTACCAGAGGGATCTGTCCTCAGGGTTTCAACAGAAGTGTGGGAATAGTGCTACCCGGGAGTATATCTTAGTGGTAGAGCCCCT
>PVIU01000871.1:179937-257931 GCA_004026605.1 Ondatra zibethicus
GTGGTTCAGTGGTAGAGCCCCTGACTAGAATCCCCCAGTGAGGGGCTGGGGTGTGGCTCAGTGATAGAGCCTCTGCCTAGAGTCCCCCAGTGAGGGGCTGAGGGGCGTGGTTCAGTGGTAGAGCCCCTGACTAGAATCCCCCAGTGAGGGGCTGGGGTGTGGCTCAGTGATAGAGCCTCTGCCTAGAATCCCCCAGTGAGGGGCTGGGTTGTGACTCAGTGGTAGAGCCCCAGACTAGAATCCCCCAGTGAGGGGCTGGGATGTGGCTCAGTGGTAGTTCCTTTGTTTAGCTTACACCAGGTCCTGGGATCAATCCCCAGTACCACAGTAGGGTAGGGAGTTGTACAATTGAATTTACTGGTCAACCTAGGTTATATATTTGCTGATCCCTGGACAAGGGCCTGGGACACTCCAGTTGGTCTATGGGATGTAGTTTCACCCAACTACAGAGAGAACAGAGGAGTAATTATGGACTTTTGGTTGTGCCTGGAGAAGTGGGTGTGGAGCGGGTACCTGGGCCCTGGCAGGCCAGGGTCTGCACAGTCCTGTGGAGCTCTACTCCTTAGCTGGGGCTGATCTTCTCCATAAAGCGAGTCTTCCTCCACCCCTTTGGGTGACACTAGTTCTCTATCTTACAGGTCCCTCAGAACATGGAGTTGCCGGCTGTTGCTGGTCACACCCTTACCGCCCGTCGAGGCCTGTCTCTGCTCTTGGTGGGTGGCTACTCTCCCGAAAATGGCTTCAACCAGCAGTTGTTGGAGTACCAGCTGGCAACTGGCACCTGGGTATCTGGAGCCCAGAGTGGGACACCCCCAACAGGTGGGGCTGCCATGGAAACTGTCTGGACTGTACTTAAGCTTCCCGTCTCCTCCCACATTCTGGTCACGGCCCATTGTATTTAAAAAAAAAAAAAAACAAAAAAACAAAAACTGTTGTCTTCTGGCTCCAGGTAGCTCTCCAGGGACACGCCTTTGGCGTGTTCAGTTTCTCTGCTTACCCCTTACTGTGGCTACTGTCTCCTTTCCCAAGTCCTAAGATCTGCAACTCTTGGGCTCTTTTTATCGTTTCTGTCCTCTCCCCTGTGTCTCTCCTGCAGCCTTGACCACCACCTGTCAGACATTCTGCCACCCTCCTCCCTCCTACCGTGTGACATCTTCCCAGCCATTGGCTATCCTTCCTAGGGCTGTCTCCTAGACCCTAAGGGGAGGGAAGGAATGAAGGTCTCTCGAAGTCTGTGGCCACAGGGCTGTTCAAGAAGGAATCAGGGGACACTCTTGGCTGCAAGCCCTTCCTTCCCTGCCACCTCTGTGGTCTGTCTGCCTCTCCAGGTCTCTATGGCCATTCTGCAGTCTACCACGAGGCCACTGACTCGCTCTATGTGTTTGGAGGTTTCCGTTTCCATGTGGAGCTGGCAGCGCCTTCCCCGGAGCTCTACTCTCTGCATTGTCCTGACCACACCTGGAGCTTGCTCGCACCTTCTCAGGGGGCAAAGGTTAGCACAGCTGGCTGTAGCCACAGAAGGGAGGCTCCCCGAGCACTGGCTTTCCCCAGATTCCTGACTCCTGTCCTTTCCTTTCAGTCCCTGTGCTGAGCTATGATAATGCCAGTTGCTTTATTTTCCATCCCTGGTTTGGAGGAAAGAATCCTTGGCCAGGAAATTAGAGGCATGGTTTCTTCCCCAGCACCACCCTGACAGATCCCCTCCCCTTCTTCAGCCCCCCATCTATGGTATCCTGTAACCCCTGCCTTATAAGTCTAAGGAGACTGGTGTGGGGGAGCAGGAACCTGTCAGTGCTGGTAGGGACAGTTACATGTGATGTACACGCATCCCTAAGCCCCTCTGGGGCAGAGGGGAGGGAGAGCAAGTTTATAGGGAACAGAGTAGGTTGTGGGGCCCAGAGGATGGTTCTGTGGGCTGCTCTGCAGTACTCCAGAGTTTTCCTTTAGAAGAAGGTGAAGACAATAAGTTGGTTGAGGCAGGAGGGACATTTATGGGTGGCAGGTGGGTTGGGAAGGAGCATGTGGAGCCAAGGGTGGGACTCTGACAGGCCCTCCCTATATATGTCTCCCAACAGCCCCGTCCCCGGCTTTTCCATGCTTCAGCTCTGTTAGGAGACACCATGGTGGTCCTTGGGGGGCGCTCAGACCCTGATGAATTCAGCAGTGATGTTCTGCTCTACCAGGTCAACTGCAACACCTGGCTCCTGCCTGACCTCACACGTGAGTCCCTGTTGCTATCCCCAGGAGGCTGGCAGACATCCATGTGGAGCCCTGTCCATGGTCGGGGACCCTGACCCTCTTTAGAAGTCACTCGGGCTTCTTAGCATCCATCAGCAAAGTCTCCTTCCCTGCATGTATCTAGAGATCACAGAGTTACTGTCTCATGTATGTGTGTATGTGTTTATGTGCACATGTGGCACACATGTGGTGGTTAGAGGTCAACTTAAAGGAGTTGGTTTTGTCCTTCCACATGTGGGACCTGGGAATTGAACTCAGGTCATCAGGCTTGGTGGCGAATGCCCTTCACTACTGAGCCATCTCATGGATCCTTTCTTTTTTTCTTAGAATGGTTTGTTTTTGTTTATTTAATGTTTTGTTATTTTGACACATAGTCTTACTATGTCAGTTTGGCTGACCTGGACTCGCTCTGTAGCCAGCCTGGCCTTGAACTCACAGAGGTCCACCTATCTCAATCCTGAGTGCTGGGATTAAAGGTGTGAGCCACCACAGAAATATTTTTTTTATTCTGGTTGGAAAAGTAATAGTAATCATTGTGCATAATTTATAAAATAGGAAGAAAAACAAAAGCTGTTAGCAACAACCACTATTTTCAGTGTAAAGTATCTGTTGACAGAGGTTTCTATCCCGCCTGGTCCTGCAGTCATTCAGTCCCAAAGAAACACACAGAGGCCTGCATTAATTATAAACTGGTTGGCCTATTAGCTCAGGCTTTCTCATTCATTAACTCTTACATCTTACATTAACCCATAATTCTTGTCTATGTTAGCCACGTGGCTTAGTACCTTTTATCAGTGAGGCATTCTCATCTTGCTTCCTCTTGGTCTGGGTGACAGCTGCAGACTGAGGCTTTCTTCTTCCCAGAGTTCTCCTGTTCTAGTTGCTCTGCCTCTACTTCTTGCCTGGCTACTGGCCAATCAGCATTTTGTTACACCAATACAAGTGACAAGACCTTTGTCCCACAGCAAGTATCCTTCTAGGTTTTCTGTTCACAGTTTAGAAATGGGCTTAAATAATTGGATATTCTAGGGACTGGAGAGATGGCTTAGCAGCTATGAATGCTTTCTTTGTATCCATAAAGACTAGAGTTCAGATCTTAGCACCCACATAACAAGTTCAGTATCACACACATGCTTGTTACCCCAGCTCCAAAGCAAGTAGAGACAGGAGGGTCACTGGAGCTTGTTAGCTTCTGGCCTAGCTAAGAAAACTCAGGTTCAAAGTTCAGGGAGAGACCCTGCCTCAAAGGAATAGGTAGAGAGTGATAGAGGACACCTGAGCGGATGGACACACTTATACACACACACTCACACACTTACATTCACACACACACTCACATTCACATATATACACACACACTCCCACACACATACACACTCACACAATACACACTCACACACACTCACACACATATTCACCCACAATAATCTTTTAAAAATTGGAAGTTTAAATATGTTGAAATGCGGAATGTACTATAGAATAAATTTTACTTTTTTGAAGCTCAAAAAAAACCTTCTGAAATGAACAAACAAAAACCTTACTGCTGTTTATTTACTTACTATTATATTCTTAATACCTAGAATGCAGTAATTATGTGTTAGTGGAAGAATACAAGGTCGGGGGGAAGTCTAGATAGCTTAGAACTGGAAAGGAATTTGTTTTTTGTAATAAGCAAAATGTTGACAGAGAGAGTGAGAGAGAAAGAGAATGGGCATTTGGCTTTTTCCCTCAGTGTTTCTGAGACACTCAGACCTTGCACGTACAAGACAATTGCGTTATCACTGGTAGATTTTAGGCAAGTGCTCTAGAATTGAGCCATGTCCCCACCCCTCATTGGTGGATTCTAGGGAAGCACTCTATCCCTGAGCCACGCCCCCAGCTCCCAGCCCTGGAAACTCCACAACCCATACTGCTCCTTGTAAACCTGGCCTCGTTCTCCCAATCTGCTTCCCTCTCCCCAAGGAGCATAGAAATGTGCTGTGCATCACATCCAACTCTGTTTCCACCAACATCGACGGGTCCTGTCCTCCCACATCCAACTCTGTTCTCACCAACATCGACGGGTCCTGTCCTCCCACATCTTGTCTCCGTGGCCGTATAGGCAGGATTTTGGATAAATGTCCCACCACTGAGCCACACCCCCCAGCCCCTCACTGGTATTTTTGAGATGGGGGGTTCTACTGCTGAGCCACATCTCTGGCCCTCACTGATGAATGTCCAATGTGAGCTCTGTTGCTAAATCGTGACCCCATCTAACGTTTTCATTTCTTTGTGTACTGTGTGACAGCTTATGTTTCTAGAACCTTTGTTCTGTGTTTTCGCCTTCCCTTTTTCCATTCTTTCGCCCTCTCTAATTTCCTTTTACTCTGAATCAACCTTTCTAAGATTCATTCTATCTTGGATTAAAAAAAACCTCAGATATTAATTTATGTAATAAGAAATTTAAACCATTTAAAAATGGTCAATAGAGCTTTGTGTGTAGCCAAGTGGCAGAGTGCTTGCTTGGCATGCACAGTGCCCTTGGCTTCAGTTCCTAGCAACATACACGCACACGCATGCACGCACACATACATACACACACACTCACATACAAATAAAATATTATTCTGGTGCCATTTAGAGCTTTTATTGTCACATAGCTTTTAGTGCTGTGTGACCACCACCTCCATCTGGCTCCAAAATCTTTCTTTGCTCTTTCTCTTTTGCTTGTTTGTTTTTACAGTGCTATAGGTAGAACTCATGCCTTGTGCCTGTTTGGCCAGTACTGTGTTGCTCAGCCACATACCCAGCCCACCACTATTCTTTTGTTTTGTTTTTCAAGCTCTTTAGATATTTTATTTTACATGTATGTGTATTTGTCTGTACGTATGTATATGTACCACATGTGTGTCAGTGCCTACAGAGGTTGCAAAGATGCACCAGGTCTCCTGGGATCAGACTTACAGATGGTTTTGAGCCACCATGTGGGTGCTGGGAACCAGAGCTAGGTCCCCTCCAGGCGCAACAAATGTTCTTAACTGCTGAGTTCTCTTTCCGGCCCCTACCTTTGTTTTTGTTCCTCTCCTCATGTTCTTTTTTCTGTTTGTCTACCTTTCTGTCCCTCTCTTTGTTGTCTGATTCTATAGTCCTCCTGTGTGTCTGCCTGCTGTCACCATCTTCTTTGAATGTCCCTTCTGACCAGTCTTTTGATGGGTCTCTTCTTTGTGTCTCTTGCCCTCTGCCTGTCTCTGAACACCCCGTCTTTCTTCAGGTCCAGCCTTTGTGGGATCCCCAATGGAGGAGTCCGTGGCCCATGCAGTAGCCGCAGTGGGTAGCCGCCTATACATCTCTGGAGGATTTGGGGGAGTGGCCTTGGGTCGCCTGCTGGCATTGACTTTGCCCCCTGACCCCTGCCGTCTACTGCCTTTACCTGAAGCTTGTAACCAATCTGGGGCCTGTAGCTGGTGCCATGGTGCTTGCCTCTCTGGGGACCAGGCACACAGGTAACCATAGTGACTGGCAGTTCGTTGCACAGGACATGCTGGTGTCCTCTGAGAGCTTTAGGAGGTGGACTGGACTTGAGGGAGGCCTTGAAGTTCAACTGACCTGGGGAAGTGAGTGATCATGCGGGGTAGAGGTGGTTGGGACTGCTCCAGTATGAGTCCTGCTTGTACCCCAAGGTCTCCCTTTTTGGAGGAGCTGGGTCAGAACTTGGTTGTAAATGACCAGTATAGTTTAGACGAGCAAGGATTGAAGGCAGTGCTGTGCCCAGGGTGTTTGCATCTTTACTGGCAGGCATTGAGACTGGAAGCTCAGAAAAGGCTTCCAGTACCTGCTGAGACCCAGCTCTGACCAGATGGATAGTCTCCTCAGCTCCAGTTCAGGGATTCAGACTGGAGGGATTCATTTGTCTGCTCTATGGCTAGGATAGAAGCCTGTTTATGTCACCATGCGTCCTGCAGTACTGTTAATGGATCTGATTATGGGTGCTGACTCACCCACCCATGGGCCTGTGTCATAGCAGGAGTTCCAGTTGTTTTTCTAAAATCTGGATAATGCTAAGAACCATGGACTTCTGAGGAATTATGGACCTCTGTTTTGGGTGGGTGTGGGTGTGGGTGGAAAGCTCAAGTGGGAGGCCTGAGCAGGGAGGGGCTGAGAGGCAAGGGGAGGTGACACAGGAAGACCTGATCTGACTGTGTGAGAGGACACACAGTGTTTTGGGTTGGGTTAGGGAACAGGGGACAGTTGGTAATGTCTCAGGTTCCAGTGTCAGGTGGACATGGGCTCATGTATCACCAAGGCGTGGGGCTGACCAGGACCCTGAGGTACAGCTTAGGACATGGTGTCGGGAGGAGTTTTGCAGGACCATGTTTCACAGACAAAGCATGAGTCCTAGATGCATGTGAGTGAGCAGCCTATGCCCTTTAGGTTGGGCTGTGGGGTGCCTCCTTGTTCCCCAATGCCTCGCTCGCCTGAGGAATGTCGGAGGTTGCGGACCTGCAGTGAGTGCCTGGCCCGCCATCCTCGGACCCTGCAGCCTGGAGATGGAGAGGTGCGTGGTGGGTAGAGGGGCAGGGGAACTGGTCTTCACTGTGGGTTTTGGATAGGAAGGGATGATGAGCCCCCACAGAGCCCACCACGCCCATTTCCCCACCAGGCATCCACTCCCCGCTGTAAGTGGTGCACCAACTGCCCAGAGGGTGCCTGCATTGGGCGTAATGGGTCCTGCACCTCAGAGAATGACTGCCGAATCAACCAGCGAGAGGTCTTCTGGGCGGGGAACTGCTCGGAGGCTGCCTGCGGGGCCGCTGACTGTGAGCAGTGCACACGGGAAGGCAAATGCATGTGGACACGGCAGTTCAAGAGGACAGGTGCGTCTGTGGTCCTGGTCTCTAGAGGAATTAGAGCCTGGACCTCTGAGTCTCAGAGGAAAGCTGGGGTCTGAGGGAGGAAGGAGGAGGCTCTGGGATCCAGGCTGGTTATTACCTGTGCTCCCCCACCAGGGGAGACTCGCCGTATCCTGTCGGTGCAGCCCACTTATGACTGGACGTGCTTCAGCCATTCTCTGCTGAATGTGTCTCCTATGCCAGTGGAGTCCTCGCCCCCGTTGCCCTGCCCCACCCCCTGTCACCTCCTCCCCAACTGCACCTCCTGCCTGGCTTCCAAGGGTGCAGATGGGGGCTGGCAGCACTGTGTGTGGAGCAGCAGCCTCCAGCAGGTAATGCCCATGTCCTGCTGCCAACCCTGGCGTCCCCCAACTCCAGCCCTGCTATCCTTTCTCCTTCCTCTTGCCATCTCTTCGCTCCTTCCTGCTGTTGTGATCACGACTCTGCCCCTCCCTGCTGGACGTCAGCCCCCGTGTTCCTCTAGCTCTTATTCAGAGCCCAGTGAGACACTGCCAGAGAGGGCTGGGAGGACCCAGTCCAAATAGGGCAAATGAGGACCTTGCTAGTCTATGGGTTGGAGATGTGACTGGTGGCGGTGGATGTACTTGACAGACACAGGTGGCTAGGAGTCAGCTACCTACCACATGTCTGCTTCTGGAAGGTCCAGACTGTACCCACCTAGCACAGTTTAGCTGTCCCAGTGGCAGACAAAAACATTTGCCTTGGCCTACCCCAGTGAGTGATAAGTCAGATCTACCCTCTACCATCACATCCAGCAAGAAGTGTCTGATCCCCACTGATGCCTACTCTTCGTGCTTTCCCTGGTGGCCCAGGACCCAGTGGTAGCATGCCAGCTCACCAGATCACTGGGAACTGGGATTTGCTCAGCTATCCTCTCACCCTTCACCCAGAAGACTACAGTGCGGGGATGGGGGACAGGGCACAGCCATTAGAACTTCCATTCTAAGAAGTGATATTAGAAAGAACCCAGCAGGGCTCCCTGCATGTCCCAGCCCGTGAGGGCCCAGCACAGAGGGCTGCCAGCTCCTAGAGCTGGAAGCCTCACCTGGGCTGGCTTATCTACCTTGTAATCAAGTCTTAGGCTGTGGGCCTGGGAAGGTGGCTCACTCAGTAGAGCGGTCGCCCTTCAAACATGAAGACCTGAATTCCATGCCCACTACTCATGATCAAAAGTTCAGCTGTATGGGACTTGCTTGTGATGAGACAGACAGGCAGGACCCTGAAACTCCATGGCTACTCCAGCCTACTCAGTGAATTACAGGCCAGTGAGAGACTGACTCCAAAACAAGGTGGTCAGTAGCCAACGTTGTTCACTGACCTCCACATGTGTGCACACACACAGAAGCTCAGCTGGGCCTGGGTTTGGATCTAGCATGGGTGCTGGTGTCCACACTTGAGTCCTTCGCAAGAACAGGATGTTTAACCTCTAAACTGTCTCTTAGACCCTAGTTATTCTGAAGCAGGAGAATGAAGCTGCAGTGTGGTAACCCAGTGCTCAGGTAGCTGAGGCAGGAGGATTGCAAGTTCCAGGTCAGCCTGGGATATAGAGACCGTATCTGAGGCGTTGGGATTAGAACAGAATTTATGAGAATGTATCCCATGGCCAAGGCACAAAAGTGTGTTTGGCTCCTTGGCCGAGTTCTGCTCACAGGCAGCCTAGCTCTCAGCAGGCTCCGAGCTCTGGCCACAGCTATGGGGTTTCTATTTCAGGATTACACAATTGCTTTGTTTCTTTCTAAGTGCCCTTGGGCAGCCAGCCCAGATTAATCTCACCCATCTTATATTTCAGGTAAGGCCAAACACTAAATAAAATGCTCTTCTTCTTTTTTTTTTTTTTTTTTTTTTTGATTTTTGAGATAGGGTTTCTCTGTAGTTTTTGGTGCCTGTCCTGGAACTAGCTCTTGTAGACCAGGCTGGCCTTGAACTCACAGAGATCCGCCTGCCTCTGCCTCCTGAGTGCTGGGATTAAAGGCTTGCGCCACCACCGCCCGGCTAAATAAAATGCTCTTATACCCCGTGGTATATTCCCAAGGGCCCGAACCTCATTCTGTAAGCAGTCTGGGTCCCAACCAGCCAACGATGGCTTGTGAACTGCAGACTGACTTCTCACCCAGGACTCCTCCGCATCCTGGCTGAGTTGGAAGTAGCTTGTTTGTCCCGAAGCCAGGCCCAAGTTTGTTGTAAGAAGTTGTGGATTAGGTGCTGGAGAGGTGACTCAGTGGTTAAGAGTCCTACTGCACTGGATAGTGCTGGCCCACCTTTAATCCCAGCACTCAGGGCACAGAGGCAGGTGGATCTATGAGTTCGAGGCCATCCTGGTCTACAGAGGGAGTTCCAGGACAGCCAAGCTACACAGAAACCTCTTTTGAAAAACAACAACAAAAAAAAAAAACAAAAAGCACTGGCTGCTCTTCCAGAGGACCCAGGTTCCATTCCCAACACCTACAAGGCAGCTCACAGCTGCCTGTGACTCCAGTTCCAGCACCCTCACACAGACACACATGGAGGCAAAATATCAATGCACATAAAGGAAAAATAAACAAATTATTAAAAAAAATAAGAGGCAGCAGCTGTGTTTGTAATCCTGCTGCTTGTGACACTCATCCTGTTCCTGCCCACTATCTTCTTTCAGGTGTAGGGGACAAATGTCTAAGTCGGGTAAGGAACGGAGACTGTATATCAGTGTAATGTAATCCTTTGGGGCACAGGAGTCTCTTTTAATCTTTAAAAATAATTTATTTTGTTTTTTCAAGGCAGAGTTTTTCTGCGTAGCCCTGGCTGTCCTAGAACTCGCTCTATAGACCAGGCTGGCCTTGAACTCACAGAGATCCACCTGCCTTTGCCTCCCTAGTGCTGGGATTAAAGATGTGTGCCATTACTACTCAGCTCATTTATTTTTGTTTTTATTATATAGTTTTTTTATATTACTATTATGTGAGAAATTTTTTAATGCACTAGGCTGACTTTGAACTACTACTCTTCATGACATTTTTATTCGTTTTGGAAGGGGGTGCATGCATGTGGCGGTCAGAGGACAACTTGTAGGAGTCCGTTCAATTCTTCCACCATATGGGTCTCAGGAATCAAACTTATGTCGTCAAGTTTGGCAACAGATGCATTTATCATCTGAGTCTTCTTGCCTGCCCTGACTTTGATCTCTTGATTTTCCTGCTTCAGCTGCCCAAGTACTAGGCTTGCCCAGCTCCTTTTGGGGCATGGGTAGAGAGTTCAACAGGACTTCACAGGGGCTTCCGCTCGCTCTGCCTCACCGTCCGTGGCTTGTGACTGATGGCTGATGGCCGCCTCTGTGTGTGTGCCGGTCTCTTTCCTGTCGTTCTTTTCCTCTTCATTTACTCATCATCTCCGCATTCCAGTGTCCTCCCAGCCCAGGGCTCCATGGTCTTTCCAGTTCCAGAACCCTGACCCCATCTGCTTGAAGGGTCTGAGGGAGCTTGTAATGGCCCAGCTTGTGTTCTGAGCTAGCTAAAGCCAGGGAGGGTGGGGCCTGGGAGAAAATGGTGCAGTCTGGGAAGTGTATTTGACTTTCTCTCCTGATCTCCTCTCTCTCTCTGCCTCACTTCCCTGGACAGTGTCTGAGCCCCTCCTACCTGCCCTTGCGATGTATGGCTGGAGGCTGTGGGCGACTGCTTAGGGGGCCAGAGAGCTGCTCACTGGGCTGTGCTCAGGCTACGCAATGTGCCCTGTGCCTGCGACGACCCCACTGTGGCTGGTGTGCCTGGGGTGGCCAGGATGGAGGTGGCCACTGCATGGAAGGTGGCCTCAGTGGTCCCCGAGATGGTGAGAAGGGTTTGGGAGTTGGGCACACTGGTTGGCGAGGGGCATGGAGAACAAATGGGAGTGATCCTGAGGTGGGGAATGGCCCAGGTGTCTGGGGCAGGTGGTGCAGTGATGCCCTGGGTGAAGCTGTGTCCTCTTGGGGTCAGGGCTAACATGCGGACGTCCTGGGGCATCCTGGGCCTTCCTGTCCTGCCCCCCGGAGGATGAATGTGCAAACGGGCACCATGACTGCAATGAGACTCAGAACTGCCACGACCAGCCCCACGGCTACGAGTGCAGCTGCAAGACAGGCTACACCATGGACAAGTGAGGCGGAGGGGGCTGGGCAGACGGGAAGAGTTGTGGGGTCAGTGAGGTGGAGACAAGATGTGTGGGAGGCAGTGGACACCAGGTTCACAGGTGGTGGACCTGATCTCTGAGACAAGAGAGCAGTTGCCTGGCCCAGTAAGCAGGGGACACAATGGCTAGAGACCCCAGGAAAGAATGAGTCTCCAGGAGAGGATAGTGGAGGGCAAGATGGGGAAGACTCAGGGTGAACAACCTGTTGAAAAAGGGTGTAACAGTGGGTGAGGGCTGGGTCTCCTGCCCTGATCTCTACTTGCTCCCACAGTGTGACTGGCTTATGCCGCCCCGTGTGTGCCCAGGGCTGTGTAAACGGCTCCTGTGTGGAACCCGATCACTGCCAGTGTCACTTCGGCTTTGTCGGTCGCAACTGCTCTACAGAATGTCGCTGCAACCGCCACAGCGAGTGTGCAGGTGTAGGGGCCCAGGACCACTGCTTGCTGTGCCGGAATCACACTAAGGTATGTGACCTGCTGCCTAGCAGCACAGGCCCTGGTCCAGAGACTGAGCCTCTCAACCTGTGTGTTGAAATGGTTTTTTATTGATTTTTAAAGTGTATGTTGGTGGTGCTGGGGATGGAACCCCAGGATGTTTGACATGCTAGGCAGGGGCTCTACCACTGAGCCACACCCCAGCCCTCACTGGGGGATTCTAGGCAGGGGCTCTGCCACTGAGCCACACCCCAGTCCCTCACTGGGGGATTCTAGGCAGGGGCTCTACCACTGAGCCACACCCCAGCCCCTCACTGGGGGATTCTAGGCAGGTGTGCTACCACTGAAGCCCTGCCCATCCCTTGTGATGAGGCATCTTGAGGTTTATTTCCAGTCCTGAGAAGCCACAGGCAGGGAAGGGGTGGGAGAGCCCTCTTCTGGGGAGATGTGAAAAGGTTTGGGGGACAGTGTGATAATGGATAGAATGGGCCAGGGAAGGTGGGTATATGGAAGACTTTGTAACTCAGGACTGAAGGGCTGGGGTAAGCGAGTGAAGAGGGGGGCAAATTGCAGCCCAGCTGGGGTGTGCCAGACCAGGTACCTGGCCCTTGTGTTCCCCAGCCCTTCTGATGGCATTGTCCTATGTTACTAGGGTAGCCACTGTGAGCAGTGTCTCCCACTGTTTGTGGGTTCAGCTTTGGGGGGCGGGACCTGCCGGCCCTGCCATGCCTTCTGTCGAGGGAACAGCCATGTATGCGTCTCCAGGAAAGAGCTAGAAATGGCCAGAAGGGAGCCAGAGAAGTACTCCTTGGATCCAGAGGAGGTGAGGGAATAAAGTCTTCACCCCTGGGTCTGACGGAGGAGGACGGGGCCTGGATTCCTGGGTCTGAGGGAGGAGAGCTGGGGCCTGAACCCCTGGGTCTGAGGGAGGAGTCTGGGGCCTGAACCCTTGGGTCTGAGGGAGGAGGCTGGGCCTGGACCCCTGGGTCTGAGGGAGGAGGCTGGGCCTGAACTCCTGGGTCTGAGGGAGGAGGCTGGGCCTGGACCCCTGGGTCTGAGGGAGGAGGCTGGGCCTGCACCCTTGGTCTGAGGGAGGAGGCTGGGCCTGCACCCTTGGTCTGAGGGAGGAGGGCTGGGCCTGGACCCCTGGGTCTGAGGGAGGAGGCTGGGCCTGGACTCCTGGGTCTGAGGGAGGAGGCTGGGCCTGGACTCCTGGGTCTGAGGGAGGAGGCTGGGCCTGGACCCCTGGGTCTGAGGGAGGAGGCTGGGCCTGGACCCCTGGGTCTGAGGGAGGAGGGCTGGGCCTGTATCCTTGGTCTGAGGGAGGAGGGCTGGGCCATGCCTTTCTGTGTCCTTGTTGGTCAGATTGAAAACTGGGTGACAGAAGGCCCGAGTGAAGATGACGCTGTGTGTGTGAACTGCCAGAATAACAGCTATGGGGACAAATGTGAGAGCTGCCTTCATGGCTACTTCCTCCTGGACGGGAAATGCACCAAGTAAGAGGAAGGAGGAAGGAGCCTGACCCTTGTCCTCACTAGGAGGAATGCTGGGAACTAGACCTCCCCTGCCTAGCTGTTTGTCAGTCAGAAATGAATGAATAAGAGAGCTGGAGACCAAACAAGGGACAAGGAAAATGAAGGGAACCCAGCTGAGAGGTTCCTCACAGAGTCTGAAACAAGCTACAGAGAGGCCGGGGTGGGGGTGGGGGGGCGGTGGGAGTTATGGGATGGGCTCAGAAAGGCTGCTGGGGGAGCAGGAGTCAAGTCCACCTCCCTTCTGTGCCTGCCCGCTTGAAGCTTCAGAGAGCTCTGGAGTCAGTCCAAGCTGATTGTCACCTAAGGACCTTGTGGCCTGGGGCAGTGGGCTGGACCTCTGAGAGCCGCAGAGGTTGTGGGCATTGGACAGGCTATGGCACAAAGGATGGCTCCAGCCCTAAGGTGGAGGACGCTGCTTGACAAAGTGCCCAGAGATTTGGTGGGCTTCTTTTACTTTCAGGCAGTTGTTGGCATGATGGGAGTTCCTGTTATGCAGCCCCTGTGGAAGTCTATTCATATTCCTGGGGGAAACTCTGAAGATGGGGCGTGGCCTGATAGAGTCACAGCAGGAAGCGCCTTCCTTGTGCCCTGAGGATTGTCTGGCTCAGCTCTGGACACAAGATGTCAGAAGTGTATCCATTGCCATGTACTGGAGCAAATATAAAGGAAATAAGGAGAATGTGGGCTGATGGAAAAAGAATGAGATATCAGAGCCTTCTTTTCTGGGATCATATGAAAGGAACAGGCCCCTATTATAAAACTAAGCAACAGAAAAATGCTATAATCAACCAATTAAATGCTTGTTATGAGATATTTTGTAAAGCTTGCATTTTAGAAAACACCAAATGATTCTACACGTTAACTTGGTTAAGGTAGAACTAATTTCAGACCCTCTAACATACTGTAGCCCCATAAGTAGCCAGCCTAGACACTGACTAAAAATATAAGGTCTGTGTTTGCAGACCCTGAGGAACTTTCTGATTTGACAGACAGTGTCCGAAGATGTGGTTTCAGATAAGGCTGTGTGGTTTGTACTTTGCTTTCTGTCCCTGGACGTTTAGTGAGGGAGTGAGAGGGAGACCTGAGCTCTGATGCTTCCCAAGTGACTTCTGCAGTCAGAATGCTGCATAAAGAGACTCTCTGGATTAAAGAGAAAGCTGCTGAATCCTTAGATGCGCATTCTTCCCTTTCTTCCCTGCCTGCTGTGGGAGCTCCTTCAGCCAATAGCCTTAAAGATACCACACGCACACCTCCACTTTGGGACCTGACCCCTGCAAGGCTGGACTTGGGCAGGCATTCACCCCCTACTCTCTTCCATCCTCAGATGCCAGTGTAATGGCCACGCTGACACCTGTAATGAGCAGGACGGGACAGGCTGCCCATGTCAGAACAACACAGAGACGGGCACCTGCCAGGGCAGCTCTCCCAGTGACCGTCGAGACTGCTACAAGTACCAGGTGGGTCTGGAAAAGCCAGCTACTGGACTAGGTGCCACAGGAGCAAAAGGCCAGGGCTGGCCTAAGGGACTTGGGACCAAGCACATGGCCGTGAGTCTGGTTTGGGATGGAGATCAGCTTGCAGACTTGCTGAGTGCTGGGCAATCATGCAGAGTCCACATGTGGACCTCAGGTCTCTGACTGTGACTGCAGTCACAGATTGCAGGCCGCAAGTGCCAGAGACCCGCCTCAGAGTACTCATGGTCTGACTGGGCACAGTGGCACACAGCAGCTATTCAGGAGGCTGAGGCAGGAGGGTCTTGAGTTCAGGGCAAGCCTGGGCAATAGAGAGATATTGTTTCAAAGGCAATACAGTCTGAGGATGTGGCTTAGCTGGTAGAATTCTCCCCTAACGTGTGAATCCCGGCTTTGAACTCTGACACTGCACAAACTGAGGTAGAGCTAGGAGGACTGGAGGTTCAAGGTTTTCCTCAGCTATGTAGAGATTGTGAGGCCAGCCTGGGCTACACGAGAGCCTGTCACAAAACAACAGCAGCAGGAAGAACGACCAGAACCTCTGTGGCCTGGGGCCTTCGTTTAGGAATGGCTGCATCCAGGAGTTCACAGTGATGTCAGGAATGTCCCTATGGCTTTCCTCTGCTCCGTGCCAGCTTGGCTTGCTTTCTTCCACTTGGCTTTCCCTGTCAGGCAACTCCGGGCTGGTAAGGGGCTCACTCACTAAGTTTAATTCTAAACTTAGATTTAAATCCCCTTTGGGAACCAGGTCTGATGGCTCCAGTTTGTAATTCTAGTTCTTAGGAGGCTGAGGCAGGAGGATTACTGTCATTTCTAGGCTTGCATGGTACAAGACTCAGTCTTAAAAAACCTAACACAAAACCAAATTCTGCTTAGGCTCATTTCTCTTTTCTGAAGCAGAGAGGCTGACTGACTGCTGTGCCCTGCTCCTCCCACCCCCTCTGCAGGCCCAGAGGGAGAGAACTTTCTGTCTCCAAGTCTTCTCTTGTCCAGGAATATAACTACTTGTCAATAGAGTTGTAGCTCCACCCCAAATTCAGCAGTTTCACAGCCTTGCTGATCTCTGCCTTTTGCATCCTAGACCAGAAACTTTGCTTTACTGATGTATGATTGAAAGGGCCACTGGGAATGTTGGGGAGATAGTTCAGTCAGCAAAGCGCCTGCTACATAGGCATTAAGACCTAAGTTTGTAGCCAGCCGTAGTGACCCTGGGGATGCTGGGAAGATAGTTCAGTCAGCAAAGCACCGGCTGCACAGGCATTAAGACCTAAGTCTATAGCTGGGCATGATGGTGCACACCTTTAATCCCAGCACTCAGGAGGCAGAGGCAGGCAGATTTCTGTGAGTTTGAGGCCAGCCTGGTCTGCAAAGCAGGTTCCAGGACAGCCAGGGCTGTTACATAGAGAAACCCTGTCTCGAAAAACAAAACAGAACAAAAAAGACCTAAGTTTGGATCCTCAAATACACTTGGAATATACTTATGCACAAACATAAAATTCACTCACACATATACTGCACACAAACACACACACACAAATGCATTCACACACATACATAGAAGCCTAGAAGTATCCTCTATGATAGAGCACCTACCTAGAATCCCCCAGTGAGAGGCTGGGGGTATGGCCCAGTGGTAGAGCAGTAAGTCTCCCTATATTAGGATTATAGGTGTGTGCTGCTGTGCCCAGAAAAAAACAAATAAAACAACCTCATCACAAATATCCATTGACCTTTTTTTTAAATATTTATTTATTTATTATGTATACAATATTCTGTGTGTATGCCTGCAGGCCAGAAGAGGGCACCAGACCCTATTACAGATGGTTGTGAGCCACCATGTGGTTGCTGGGAATTGAACTCAGGACCTTTGGAAGAACAGGCAATGTTCTTAACCTCTGAGCCATCTCTCCAGCCCCCCCATTGACCTTTTCTAGAGTGGGCTAGAGATCAGTGCAGACTTCCTCCAGCCTCTCTTGGCTACTCCAAATAGTGTTTATTTGGTTCTAATATTTACAGCAGTAATAGCCAGTATGTGGAGAGTGCCTGGGTGAGCCGCATGCTGTGCTTTGGAGGTAGTAGCTTAGCCCAGACGTGGAAGACTTGTCAAGGCTTTGCAGGGCCCTTGGCAGAATGTAGGCATGAGAAGAAAAGGCCCAGAGAGACCAAGGGTCCTATTCCAGTCACAGTGGCTGGCTGGGGGAGCCTGTCTGTATGGGAGTGGCTCCTGGTGAGTTACAGGAGTTGTGAGAGCTCTCCCCTATCCCCCATCTCTCCTTCATTCCACATATGTTCACTAAGCACCCAGTATATGCCCGACGCCATGCAAGAACTGGAGCCCAGTGGATAACAAAGCAAGCTCAATGTCTATTCTCTGGGACTTGTGTTGTTTAGGTGATGGGGTAAGCAGAAAAGCTTAAGCTGAGGTGGACGTAAGGCTTCATGCCTGTAAACTCAGCATTTGGGAGGTTGAGGCAGGAAGATCGAGTTCAAGACTAGCCTGGGCTACACAGCAACACTGTCTCAAAAGCAAAACAGACAAAACCCCTAAAGTGGTAGGTATGTTATCAGGACTGAGGGAGGCCTTGGTAAGAAAGTGGCACAGTGGCACTTAAGGTGGAAGTGACTGTGGCAGACAAGTGGACCTGCGGAGCCATCTAGGCAGAGAGGATCAGCTGGTGAAGACGCCCTGAGATGGACATGTGCCTGACAGTTCAGAAGCCAGGTGTGCAGGCGAGGCTGCCAACTCTGAGCCAAGTGCCATGAATGTGATTTCAGTTCCCCAAGCAAGCCTTGGTTTCTGTCTAAATGCAGGGGACACATCTCAAGTTCGTGAGCACAGGTCCCTGGCAGAGGGCCATGCAGCTTGTGGTGATGTACAGCCAGGGTCCCACAGAACTCCTCAGGGCTGAGTATCAGAGCCTGAGCTTGGCTGGGGTGCAGCTAGGGTGCTGCGGGGGAGCACAGTGCAGTGGCTGTTTGGAATTGAGGGTCTCCTTGGAGCTCAGCCCTGATGTCCCCCTCTGCTCCTTCCTGTCCACAGTGTGCAAAGTGCCGGGAGTCATTCCATGGGAGCCCTCTAGGGGGCCAGCAGTGTTACCGGCTCATCTCAGTGGAACAGGAGTGCTGCCTGGACCCTACTTCCCAGACCAACTGCTTCCACGAGCCCAAACGCCGGGCCCTGGGTCCTGGACGCACTGTGCTTTTTGGCGTGCAGCCCAAGTTCACCAACGTGGACATTCGCCTGACGCTAGATGTGACCTTCGGTGCTGTGGACCTCTACGTCTCCACTTCCTATGACACCTTTGTGGTCCGAGTGGCCCCTGATACGGGTGTCCACACTGTGCATATTCAGCCGCCTCCGCCTCCCCCGCCTCCCCCTCCTCCCGCTGATGGTGGACCCCGGGTGGCCGGGGACCTAGGAGGGCTAGGGCCTGGAAGTGGTCCAGGCACTCCAGTGGAGCCACGAGTCCGAGAGGTGTGGCCCCGGGGCCTGATCACCTATGTGACAGTGACAGAGCCATCGGCAGTGCTGGTAGTCCGCAGTGTGCGGGACAGGCTGGTGATCACCTATCCCCATGAGCACCATGCCCTCAAATCAAGCCGCTTCTACCTGCTGCTGCTGGGCGTGGGAGATCCCAGTGGGCCTGGTGCCAACGGCTCGGCGGATTCACAGGGCCTGCTCTTCTTCCGGCAAGACCAGGCCCACATTGACCTGTTCGTTTTCTTCTCCGTCTTCTTCTCTTGCTTCTTCCTTTTTCTCTCACTCTGTGTTCTCCTCTGGAAGGCCAAGCAGGCCCTGGACCAGCGACAAGAGCAGCGCCGGCACATGCAGGAGATGACCAAGATGGCCAGCCGCCCCTTTGCCAAGGTCACTGTCTGTTTCCCTCCAGAGCCTACTGGCCCAGCCCCTCCTTGGAAGCCAGCTGGGCTCCCACCTCCTGCCTTCCGCCGCTCTGAGCCTTTCCTAGCACCTCTATTGCTGACAGGAGCTGGGGGGCCCTGGGGACCCATGGGAGGGGGGTGCTGCCCACCAGGCCTCCCTGCCACCACAGCTGGCCTACGAGCTGGACCCATCACCCTTGAACCCACAGAAGATGGCATGGCTGGTGTGGCCACTCTGCTACTTCAGCTGCCTGGGGGGCCTCATGCTCCCAATGGGGCCTGTCTTGGGTCAGCCCTTGTCACCCTGCGGCATAGGCTGCATGAGTACTGTGGGGGCAGTGGGGGTGCTGGAGGCAGTGGGCATGGGGGTGGTGGAGGCCGAAAGGGACTGTTGAGCCAGGACAATCTCACTAGCATGTCCCTTTGACTGGTCAAGAGTCCTCATCTACAGCCATCAAGTCACCCGCTGGGGCCACTTTGGACAGTCCTCAGAAACCACTGGCTCCCTTTCCCCAGGGTTCCCCCCTTTGTTCTGCATTTAGCAACTATTTATTGAGCTGTTACTTTGTGCCTAGTACAGTTGTAGGCACAGAGCAAAGCAAGAGGTGAGAGGAGCTTCTCTGGATTGATGACACTTGGGTTCTTGGAAGGAGACACACAGGTGCACACACATACACATGCACATACATGCACATACACACTCGCATACACTGGTTCAGAGAAGCATCTTGACATTAACAAGGTCTAACACTAAGGGATTGTGGATAAAAATTAGGTGTTTGGAGAAACTAGGCTGGGAAAGGTGGCAGACTGAGAGAAGTTCTTTGGGAAATGATTCAGAGGTAAGGAAGCTAGAAGGCTTCTGAAGACCCTGAGGCTGGAACCAGTTTTTTATTAGAAGAACCAGAAATCTGGCCACTGCAACCCAGATCAAGTATAAGATGAGGCTGGGGACAGGCAGGACCTTGGATTGTATTCTTGGGAAGTTGTTGGGCAGTTCTGGTGGTGGGGAATGAGGAGTCATGCCTGTTCAAGAAGAGGGGGCTGGAGGGGACAGGAGAGGCTGCAGGTGGGTAGCAGTGGCAGGAGAAGGGTGAGTCAGGATCAGATGCAGGAGGAGTGACAGGATGTGACAGTGTGCAGATGTAAGGGTGAGGAAGGGGACAGATCCAGATGGCCACTTCATGGCCTAGGCCAGGGTGGAGTGAGGCCATTACTAAGAAGGGGCAGGCTGGGGCTTGTGGGAAAAATAGCAGAGTCCAGTTTGGGCTTGAGTCCGGTCTGACTGGGGACTCACCCAGAAAGCGCTTTGAGTGTTTCTACAGGAGGGATCCAGGGTAGTGAATTGTGGTGCTGGCGAAGGCCAGCAGCTACTGAGAAGACACAGGACAGTGTCTTGTGTGTAGGAATAGGAACCATGAGCTGCTATGCCTTCTCTGGGCTGGAGGGACAGAGTTCAGTGATGACCTGAGACCAGGGTCACCAGCTGAAGCTACGAATTCAGGCTTGTTTCAAGGGAGCCTCAGAGGAAAGTCCTTTGCCTGAGATGCCTCACAACGTGCTCTAGCAAGTGTGGGGTGACAGTGGGGAACCTTGGGGGGGCCACCTGCACCCGGACCTCCTTTTTGGATGGAGATGCTCTTCTGACCCTGAGGACTCCCTTCCTTTGTCCTAGGCAGCTCCCTGAACTTGGGACTCTTGTTTTCCCAAGACTTTGACTTCCACATGCTGTTTTGGTCCTGGGGTGGGTTACTCCAGTCTGAGAGGCCCTGCTGCTGTGTGTGTGTGTGTGTGTCAGACTGCAGGGACGACATTGCATCTACAGGAGAGCAGCTGGAGCAGCAAATAAAGTGTGGGGAAGACGCAGGTGTCTTGGGTGCCTCCTGTGTGCACGGGAGGGAGGGCTGAGTTCCGGGTGAGTGGAGCATGTGTCCTTGTCCTGATCCCACCTCAGAGTCATGTGACCTGAGACTGGCTTTGGCATTGGAAGTGTACCACAAAGGGATCTCTTGCTCCCCAGAAGAGAGTTGAGGGGACAATGGGCAGGGGCGTCTTTGACCCTTTCTTTGTCCCTGCCAGAGTTTGACTCAGGGAGAAACAGCCTGTGTCCAGGCACTGGCATTAGACAAGAAAAGCTGGGGTACAGAACACACAAACCATTCTGTTTCATCTGAGGAGCTGAGATGGAGAACTGGTGGAGCTGGGAGGACGCTCAACAGTGTGGTGACTGGGCGGATGGGCACTCTCTGAAACACACTCAACACCAAGGCTGAAAAGCATTGTGTTTAACCATCTTAGCCCTCGGCCCCAGGCTGTGCCAAAGCCTCGATGTGAGGGCAGGTGCGGACCTGAGATCTCCGACCTCAGCATGGATCATCTGCCGCAAGTGCTTTGCAGTACACCTTCCCTGTATGCTCGCCCCAACACAAGTCACTTGCTTCAGTGCAGACAAGGATGTGACAGGCTGGACTTGAGGGAGATTGAAGTTTCCCATGTGACTCATGAACGACGTGGGATTTCAGGCATCACTGGCTCCATGAGTTTTGCCTTTATAAGTTGACGGTGGCTCCTACCCTTTAAGATGTGAACATAAACTTGGCTTTTTAAAAAAGACTTATTCGTGTGTATGTATATGTGCATGTGAGTTCATGTGCCCGAGTAGGCCAGAAGAGGGCATCACATCCCCTGGAAGTAGAGTTACAGATAGTTGTGAACTGTCCTATAGGTGCTGTGAACCAAACTCAACTCCTCCCTAACAGCAGCCAGTGCTCTTAACCACTGAGTCATCCCTCCAGCTTCCAGGATGGGGTTTTTTTTGTGTGTGTGTGTTTTGTTTTTCAAATTAGGAACTGCTAACCTCAGAGGAGAAAATGGGCTCAGGAAGGTTTACAAACTCACTAAGATAACACAGAAGTGGCAAGGTCAAAACTGGATCCCCCCCAAAATGTTCAATTAGTTCTTTTGCAATAAATGTCATCATACAAAGTCAATGAGTTGAGTTAAGGAGGTGGTGATGAACTTCAGTATGATGGGCTGGCTTGTCAGGGCCCATCTTGTCTGGAGGCTGATGGGGGAACAGGCTATGGGGACTCAGCATCTCCTGCTCTTGGCATCACTTATGTGTGTGCAGGCACAAAACACATACACATGTGTTTAAATAACTTTTAAACGTTTTATTTTTTTGAGGCAGGGTTTCTCTGTGTAGTCCTGGCTGTCCTGGAACTAGCTCTGTAAGCCAGGCTAGGCTCAAACTCAATGATCTGCCTGCTTTCTACCTCATGAGTTCTGGGATTAAAAGTGTGTGCCACCACTGCCCGACCTAAAAATCTTTTTTAAAGAGTCTATAGATCCTAAGCAGGGGACAACATTGTTTGAAGAGTTTAAGTCTTTTTTGTTTGTTTTGTTTTTTGAGGCAGGTTTTCTCTGTAGCCTTGGAGCTTTGGAGCCTGTCCTGGAACTCACTCTGTAGACCAGGCTGACCTCCAACTCAGAGAGATCTGCCTACTTCTGCCTCCCCAGTGCTGGGATTACAGCAGGCTTTGGCACCAAGACCAGCTTGCTTGTTTTGCTTATTTTCAGGATGTGGGCAGAGGTTCAGATAGGGCATCTGCAGCTTCAGGCTAATGGTTTCACTCTGTGAGACACCTACAGGGACCCTCAGCAGCGTCATCTATGCCCTGCCTGTCCCATCAAACCCGTCTTCTCTGATACACCTAGACATCTTTCATGCATCCCACCTCAATCAACCTCCCACTGCACCCAGATTCCTTCCCCGCGACAATAAAAAGCATGTAGGCGGGGCTGGTTTTCCGGTTTTTATTGTGGGTGTATTTTTTGGCGGTGGCACAGGGACAGTGGGACAGGCTCTCCAAGGAGTGCCCCCCTCCCATCTCCCGAGAGGCCAGGCGTGACCAGGGACTCGGAAGAGGGGGGAGGACGTTCTTACTCGCGGATCTTCAGTTCCCGCGCCATCTGACAGAGGGCGCAGGGTAGGCAAAAGGTGAGGGTAGCCCAATCGTGCCCGACGGAGCCCTGGAAGGTGGGAAAGAGAGAAATCGATGTGGGTCAAAAACCTTGCTTTGGGGTCCCAGGTGGGGGGTCCCCAGTCCTCAGTCCCGGTGGTCCGGAACTGGCTCGCACCTGGATGTGGTAGCGCTCCCGCATGCCCGTGCGCAGAGAGTGCAAGCCTCCAGGCAGGTACGGTGCACAACAGCACTCCCCGAAGTCGTCAGAGATGCGGCAGGCGAGGCACAGCGGAGCGAAAGTGCCGCACAGACCTAGACAGGGCGGGATGGTCAGGGTCGGGGCCTGCTGCGCTTGCTCTCAGGGAGGGTACACACGATGGCAAGGAAGGGTGAGGGTTCCCGGAGGACAGGTGTAAAGAAGGGAACAAAGACCCAAAGCAATCAGGGTCCAGTGCGGAGGACCAGCTGCTGAAGGTGGGGTCACCTTGAGGAGGGAGGCCGAGGGCTGGATGGTGAGATCCCAGGCAGAGTGACGATTGCAGAAGGGCCCATTCAGAGCCCCACAAAGGGGTAGGTGAAAGGTGTAGAAAGGGCTGGAAGGAGTTTGGGGTGAGCTTCCGTCCCTTCCCACCTTCCCTGGGCACACTCACAGACGGGCATGTCGTTGCAGCAGTCGGTGAGGCCCGTGTGCCAATCGCTGAGCTGTGTCTGGTAGCAGGTATTTGCACACTGAGGCTGACTGGTCACTGGATAGGACATGGCTGTGGAGTAGGAAAGAGGGTCAACAGGCATCATGGCAGGCCCTTCTGGGCCACGGCACCCTTGCCACCCTTCCTTCTGCCGGGCAGTCTGGGCAGGCCACTTGGCCGCCCCATTGAGGAAACATCACTATACTCCCTCCATTCCCGTCTGTCACATTTGGTCATCAACACCCCTAGTCTGTCCCTGTTGCTGTTGCCAATTATACATCTAGTTGAACCAAGGTTGGGAGGAAAAGTGGGCACCACAGCTGGGCATTGCTTAGATTTGCCACCACCACCTCCTCCTCCGCGACTGGGCTCCAGCATTTCAGGGGTCTCTGGGGTAAAAGCAGGTGCCATTTATCTTCGAAGCCAGGGTGCCCAGGGGAGGGAGGCAGCCAGGTTCCTGGCTCCCCAAAGGTTGTTGGTCCATCCTGTGATCCCACCTTTGCCTTTCACGTTGTCGTGCATCTCAAACTGCATCTCGCTGGCCCTGAGGAGGTGGCTGCAGTGTGAACGGCTGCAGGGGATGGCTACGGCAACAGCTACGGCAACGGGGTCTGTCCAAGGGACGCTGGATACTGGGCAAGGGAGGGCAAGGGACTAGGGCACTGGGGGAGCTGGACCCTCACGGGGAAGAGAGCTGAAGAGAAAGAGGCTGTGTTAGCCTGTTGGCTAGGATGGAAAGGGTGGGGCGAACAACTCGCCCATCTTAACAGCTGCCCGACAGACCCCAGAGGACTCTTTTTGGAGCAGAGGCAGAGTTGGAGAGAGACAAAGAAAGCAAGAGACAGGGACAGGTGTGGCAGAGACAAAGAGCTCTGAGCCAGGTGCCCACAGAGACACTGCTAGTGACACCCACAAGTGCCAAGCACTTTGCCTCTGCAAGCCAATCTCACAGAGGGCCATAGGCTCAGAGATGAAGAGAAATGTACTGTTTCGGATGGACCAATCCAAACAGGCTAGGAGATTGGGTGCTGGGCCTCCGAATTTCTAAATTCAACTCAGTACCTCTCAGGCTGGACAGGTGAGACTGGGAAGATGGGGCTTTGGGAGAGAGCAAGTTACTGACAATCAGAGATGAGAAAGGAGATGGAGCTGAGAGCCAGGTAGGTGGAGAACAACCAAGGGGCCCTGCCTGGGAGCAGAGGCTCTGGGGACAGAAGGTGCTCCTACCTGCAGACCCACGTGAGGAGGTGGCGATGGATGTGACACGGTGACACGCAGCAGACACTAAGTTCTCGGTGTCAGGCCAGGAGCCACTTATATGGGCCAGGCTGCACAGCCCTGGGCGGGGCTCTGACAGAGATACCTAGGGAGCCTAGCCGGTCTGCCTGACCCTCTTCCCTTCCGCCTGGATTTTCCATTCCCCACACCCCAC
The DNA here is from genome assembly GCA_004026605.1 of Ondatra zibethicus. NCBI lineage: Eukaryota > Metazoa > Chordata > Mammalia > Rodentia > Cricetidae > Ondatra > Ondatra zibethicus. The sequence goes on from PVIU01000871.1 coordinate 204,611, forward strand.
TTCCCCTCCTGTCTCATCGTCCAGGACTGAAGTTCTGGGGGCAGAGGTAGAAACCAGAGTAGGGGTGAGATAGAGAGTCAGGGATGGAGAAGATTCGAGGAGCAGAGTGGCCCAAAAGAGAGGGGAAGATGGAGATGAGAAGAGAGTGGGGGATACAGGAACCGAAGGAAATGGGTGGTGGGAGAGAGGAGATTGAGAGACGGAGATGAGGAGAGAAAGATATTGAGAGACAGATGTGTAACATCTGGAGAGAAATAGCAAAAATATGAAGCAGGGTTTTGGAGAGATCAGAGGGACCTGTGGGCTGAGAGCAGGGTTAGGGAACCAATAAGGTGGGGGATGGGGTGGGGGTGGGAGGAGTGAGGGGAGAGGGAAGCAAGAGGAGGCCTGGTGTGCTATTCAGAGTAGGGGGGAGTGGGGATGATGGGTTTTCCTTTGCAGCCCCTTCTCATCTTGCTTAGTGATTTTGTCATGTTGAAGGGGAACAAGGGACACTGTTCTTCCTGTTCAAGACCTGGAAACATGGTGAGGGGCAGTGTGTTTTAGGGAGTGATTCATATGGGGACCAAAGTAAATAAGCACACCTCATCTCCACTTGGAATGGGAAGGGAGGGGGCTGGCGATTGACAAGAAAAAGTGAGGGTGTAACTGGCCCTGGTTACAACCTGAGGGGTGGTCTGAGATGTGAGTCTGAGGAAAGCGGCTAGGGTCTAGAACATGGGTCTGAGGGAGGAGTCTAGACCCCTGAACTGAGGGAGGAGGGCTGGGGTCTAGACTCTTGGATCTGAGGAGGAGGGTGGGGTTGGGACCTGTGGGTTTGAAGGAAAAGGGCTGAGCCTGGGTGTCTTAATTTATATAAAGGAGGATCTAGACCCCGGTGTCCCTTGTTGAGACTGGGTGTTCCTAGAGAGCTAGATCCAAGTTTCCAATGTACTGGGCTTCAGGGGTGATGGGAATTGGATATTTGATTCATCAAAGTTTTCCCCCAACAGGCCTGACAGGGTTTTTGGTGACTCAGTGGGGAAGCGGCATTAGAGTTGGGTGGAGTTCCTACCATGGGTGTCACCCCTAAAATATAGGAGGCACCAGAAAATTGGGGTGTCACCTCTAGAGAAGGTTGTGTCACCATGCCACAGTGTATGGATATGAGGTGACAGCAATGGATCACCCGCTGGACTGTGATCACAGCTTTCTCCACCTATCCAACACTCTAGGGCCCGAACCTTTGTCTCCTGACACCGTCCAAACGGCTGGCTCGCTTTGTCCCCAGATCCATGGCAGTGAGCGTCATGTCTGTCTCTTGGTGTGGTGCCCACATACTTGGCTGACATTTCCCACTTCATTTTTGAGTGCCTGTCTCCCCATTTCTGTCTTTGTCCAGCTCTAAATTAAGTCTGTCCTTTCTTTCTCCCTCCTTACTTTCTTCCTTCCTTTTGTTTCCTTTTTCTTTTTTTTTTTTTAATTTTTTTTGAGACAGGCTTGCATGTAGCTCAGACTGGCCTCTAACTCACTGTGTACCTGAGGATGACTCTGGACATCTTGCCTCCACCTCCGAGAACTGAGTTTATGGGCTCGCACTAACAAAATTACCAAGTCTGGTAATCAAACTAGTGCCGGGGATCAAACCAAGGGCCTTGTCCATGCTAGGCTAGCTGTCTGCTGACTGAGCTAGCTCCCTTCCTTCTTTTTATTGTTTCTTTATTTAGAGGCAGGTTTTACTTTGTATGTAGCTAGGCTAGCTTCAATTTACGGTGATCCTCCCGCCTCAGCCTCCCGAGTTCTTGGATTGCAAGCATGAGCCATCACATCCCCTCCTTCTTTTCCTCATCTTTGCAGGTCTGTTTTGACATGCGTGTGTTTGTGTCCTCTTTCTTGGCATCTCCTTCTCGGACCCTGTGTTCATGTCTCCTCATCCTGGGCCTGTGTCTCCTATCACGGGCCTTTCCCCTGTCTCACCCTCCTCTAAGGTAGCCTCATGGCCTCTTCCCATATTACAGAGAATAAACTGCAAGTGACTGCAAGTTATAACTGAGGACCACAGGCTCCCAAGGTGACAACCCGAGTTGTTGCTTTAATGGCATAGCCTTGGGACCGCCAATTAGATACAGCCACTCATGCAGAGGAGGAAACTGGGGCTGGAGAAGTTGTGAGTTGGCTTGAAGTGGGAAGTGGGGTGGAGGATATCCAGACTTGTGAAGACACGAGGTCTGGGGAGCTGCAAAGTGCACATGACCCAACTGGCAGGTGCTTGACCTTGTCCCCCTTAAGTGGGAGACAGGTTACATATACAGTGCTTGCTTGGTTTCATTTTTATTTTTGTTTTTCGAGACAGGGTTTCTCTGTGTAGCCCTGGCTGTCCTGGAAATTACTCTGTAGGCCAGGCTGGCCTTGAACTCACAGAGATCTGCCTGCCTATGCATCTGTGTGTGCTGCCACTGCCAAGCTTTCACTGTCTGTCTGTCTGTCTGTCTGTCTGTCTGTCTGTGTACAGATATTTTGCCTGTATGTATGTTTGTGCACCGTGAGCATGTCTGGTACCCACGGAGGCCAGAAAGGGGTGCTAGATTCTTTCTTGGAGCTAAAATTACAGACAGCTGTGAGTCACCATGTGGGTGCTGAGAATTGAACCGGGGTCCTATGAACGAGCAGTTGGTGCTCTTAACCACTGAGCCCAGGTTGTAAGCAAGTGCCTTTGTCTGCTGAGCCATTGTTTTTTCTCACCTTTCCCATACCCCACAAGACAGGGTTTCTCTGTGTAACAGCCCTGGCTGTCCTGGAGCTCATTCTGTAGACCAAGCTGGCCTTAAACTTACAGAGATTCACCTACCTCTGCCTCCCAAGTGCTGGGTTTAAAGGTGTGTGCCACTACTGCCCAGCTCTGCTGAGCCATCTTACTGGCTCCCAGAAGTCCAGCTGTGTTTTCAGATAGCATCTCAGAATGAAGCCTAGACTGTCCTTGAACTTAGGATTTCCCCGCCCAAGGGTGAGGGCTGGAATTACGCGTGCACCACCACACTGACTCTACTTGGAATTTCAGAGAAACAACGAAGGCTCCAAGGTTGTTACGTGGGAATATACTTATACCAAGACCAGATCTAATTATTTATTGGCAATCTAGACTGCATTGTGCTTCTTGTATTTTATTTACCATGACTGGAGCTCTCCCTCCAACAGCAAAACCCAGTGGAGTTGTGGTCCTGCATGCCCAGAACCTGGATGTCCAGCTCCCAGTCCTCTCCTCCTTTCCTGAGAATGTGCCTAGCACCCTCTCCTCCCTCAGGACACCAGAGTCAGGTGTTCCAGCTCATCTCTCCCTGGAATTCAGGCATCCACATTTGAGCCCAGTTGCCCAACATGGGTTTCACAAGCAAGACAGGTTGTGCCGTCCATGGCCCTGGCGGAACCAGTCTGACTGAGAGGACAAGTGAGGGCCCCCCTTCCCAACCTAAACCTACTGTTTCCTTGAGGGCCAACCCAGCAGAACAGGAGGGACCCGGGGAGCTTTAGGTGTGTCACTCACTGCCCTCTGTGTGGCTACGTGACTGTGTGTGACTTTTAAGAAGTCTTTTATGCAGGGCTTTTTCTTTTTGTTTTCAATACATTCTGATTGCAGTTTCCCCTCCCTCCACTTCTCCCAGTCCCCGCCACCCCCAGTTCCACTTTTTCTCCATTTCCTTTCAGAAAAGAGCAGGCCTCCCAGGGATATCACCAAACGCCTCACAAGATACAATAAGACTAGGTACAAACCCTCAGATCAAGGCCGAACAAGACAACCCAGTAGGAGGAAGACAGAGTCAGAGACACTTCCACTCCCTCTGTGTGAATCACACAACCATAGCACACATGCAGGGGATCCAGTGCAGACCAGGCAGGTTTCAATCTCTGTGAGCCCCTCTGAGCCATGCTTTGTTGATTCTGTGTGCTGCCTCATGTATCCCAAGCTTGTCTTAAGCCCACCAGGCGTGTCTTAAACACTCTAGGTAGCTCGAGCTGGCCTCAGACTCGCAATGGCTTTCCTGCTTTGGTCCCTGAGTTCTGGAACTATGTTCCTGTGCCACTACTCTCCGTTTTTGCCTGTTTGGTCTTTGAGACAAAGTGTCACTATTGTTGTGTAAGTTGTTTCTTTAACGCTTTTAAAAAATTATTACTGGACCAGTGAAATGGCTCAGTGCTAAAGGTGCTTGCTGCCAAGCCTGATTCTTAGAATCCACATTGTAGAAAGAGAATTAAGGTGTCCTCTGACTCCCATGTACTTGTTATGGCAAGTGCATGCACACACACTCACACGCGCACACACACACACACACACACACACACACACACACACACACACACACTAATAATAATAAAATAAATAAATATAAGTGCATGCAGAAGCCAGAAGGCAGCATCAGTTTCCAAGGATGGGGCTAAGGTCAACTCAGGTTGCCAGGGTCACTCAGCAAGCCTCTTTACCAGATGAGCAACTTCACGGATGCTTCTTTGAGTACCGATGAGCCCATTGCCATCGTGCAGCAGAACAGCTGCGGTGACCTGAGACCTTGACCTGATGTCATGGCAGTCACAGCAGATATCTGGGCCTAAGGGGGCTGTTAACATTCCCTTTGGGAGGGAGGAGAAGGTCACCCCAAGATGTTCCCAAGACCCCAGTTACTGTTCCTAGAAAATACTAACATGTAAATACAAGCATTGAAGAAGGGTGGGACTTTCATTGGTGCAGCTTCCCGAGTCACCCATGGGCTTTAAGTAAGCCCAATAAATTTATCTGTTTTTGCCAAGTTGTTCCTGATAGAATCTTTCTTTGGTCTGCCTGCGCCCTCTCTATTGGGGGAGCAAATAGGTATTTTTCTTGCCTCTCCCCAGTAAAGTCATACAACAAACAATCCTATAGCCTTGGGGGATCTGGAATTTGCTGTGCAACCCAGGCTCATCTTGAACTTTAACCATCTTGCCTCAGTGCCGGGATCACAGCCATGTACCAGTGTGCCCAGTTTTATTTATCTTTATTGATTGATACATAACCTTAGGTGATAGATTCTTGAGGTGAGAAACCTGGGTTTTTAATTCCAATTGCTTTAATTTTATTCCATTTATTTATTTGTTTGCATGTGCCACGGCACACGTGTAGAGGTCGGAGGACCACGTACAGGAGTCACTTCTTTCCTTTTGCCTTGTGGGTCTTAGGGATCAAATTCAGGTCGTCAGTCTGCCCCTCCCCCACCATTGCCGCTGGCTATGAAAACTTGGGGCACGTTTGTCAAACTTCTCTGACCTCAGTTTTCCCATCTATGAGCGTGACTGTGTCAAATAGCATTGTTGAGGGGTCTGAGCAAGATGTTCAGTGTGAAAGGCTTGACACTGTCTGTGGAAACACGCAGGAAGCACCATGCTACGGTAATGACAGTGATGCTTATGTGTTCAGCCTGTTGCTCTGGATACAAGGAACAAAACCAAGTCTCTTGCTCATGCTCCTTCCAGCAGGCTTATCAGTCGCTGGTCATGTAATTGTACCACTGGGGCGTCTGTCTTGCCTGTGTTAGGAGGATATTTCCGTCAGTGTGGGTGACTCTGTGGTTGTGGGGCTGTTTTTGTTTGTGCTCGTAGGATGTGATGTGTGTTCTGTGGGTGCCGACATCGTCAGCTCATACCTGACTTCTATTGGGAGGGCTCGCATTTGGTATGATCTTGTGTCTCCGACTCAGGTGCTGGGAGTATGCCTGAAGCGGGAGTCTTGAGAACACTTCTTTCAGTCCCTGGGGACTCTGGAAAGCTGGGAGTTCCCCAAATGGGCTCCAGCTTCTGTTTACTGAGGCTGCTTGGCCCAGTGGCTTGTGGAGAAATACAGGTGAAAGGGAGGTGTTAGAGGAGGTGCTGTGGGCCAGGGAGACTCTGTGATGGCAACACAGAGGGTAATGGCAAGGTGGAGAATAGCCTCTTGGAGAGATGTGGATATCATCCATCCATCCATCCATCCATCCATCCATCCATCCATTCATCCATCCATCCATCATTTATGGAGCCTCTGACATGTGAGACCTCTAAGATACAAGTGTTCAAGGCCTGGAGGGAAGTCCATTAGGACTTCCTGAACCCAGGGAGACCTACTTGTGTTCATGAAGTGTTACAGCAGCAGTTCTAAGTGATGGAGAGAGATTGGGAGAGGGCGGGCCTGTCCCCAGTCCTCCCTGAAGCATGATCTATCCAAATTAAAGAGCAGAGGCTGTGACGGAAAGGTCACTCCCAGACTGGGATACCCCCGTGAATCATTTTCTTATCATCTCTTGCTGGTATAATGACATATTTGCTTCTTCTTAATCACTGTTTTTGGCCCCAACTTGGCTCAGCACCCATAGCATGAAGGCTTGGACAAGGCTGAAGGCACAGAGTCAGGGAAGGAAAATGCCTGGAAGTCCTCATCTTTTTACCTCCCTTGAGTCCTAGTCTCCTGCAACATGTTGCCACCACATGCCGGAGCCCCAGCTCCTTTTGTTTACTGTAGGTCTTTTCCTCTTTTTATTCTTGACTGCTTTATCTGTTAATCTTGTTTTCATCTCTGTGTGTTCTTTTTACATCTGTATCTTTTCCCTCTACTTATATCTCTATCTTGATTGTCCTGCACTGGACTTCAATTTTCTCACTTGTAAAACAGGGATAATAATAATAATGACAATGCTAATGACGCTCCAATCACTTAGGACTGTGAGGAAAACAGGGAATAATTGTGTGAAAATGCTTTGGTACAGAGCCCAGGCCACAGTAAACTCAGGACAAGAGAACTGTTATTATTGTTTTATTATTTTTATCTCTCCTTTGGTATCTTTGTTTGTTTTCCTTTTTCCTTGTCTCTGTGTTATCCTCAAGTCTCCTCCCATTCCGGGTTCCTTTTGCAGGAAGCTCTGCCCCTGGCTTTCTTGGTAAGGATGCAGGTACCAATGACATCCAGGCTAGAGACCTCCTTCCACCTCCCTTCTAGTCTGCACTCCACCTCAGGACTCAGAAATCTTGCCTGGGGGCGAGGCATGGCCCCAATCCCACAAATAGCCTCATAAAATCCTGAACCCCAGATCTGTCATCCAGGACAGGTGAACCAGAGTGACTCATAGGAACCTAGAATTCAAATTCCTGGACCCCAATCTTTCAGGTTCCTAATTCTTTGGACCCTCAGACACAAGAATCCTGACCACTAATTTTTCCCCTCTGGAGTCCTAAGTGCCCTTGCTCCTTTAGGATCAATGACTGTGGCTTCTTTCACCAAGACCCAAGGGCTGCTGGGTATGATGCAGGTCTGTAATCCTAAACGCTCTGGAGGCTGAGGCAAATACCAGAGCCTGCTCTGGGTAATATAGTGAGTTCAAGGCCAATAACGAGACTTTGTCTCAAAATGAAGAAGGATCGAGGCTCAGTGCTCGGTAGTAGAGACTTTGTTTAGCATACGGAAAGCCCTGGGTTCAATCCCCAGTACTGGGAAAAAGAAGAGGGAGGGGAAGAAGAAAAGAAATAGACCCGCCTGGAAACACCCAGGTACCAGAGGCCATAAAACCTATTCTTGGCCATTTCAACCACGCCCTCAGGAGTCTGAGCGCTCTCCAGAGGAGATCTGACACGCCCTATGTTCCTGAATGGGCGTGGCTTCAGCTCTTGTCGAACAGGAATAGGCTTTGAAAGACGTCATTCTCCGCTAGTTTCGGCCAATCTGCCAATAGACAGGAAACCTACCTGGTAGGGGTCGGGTCGGGTCGGGTCGGCTACAGGACGTCCCCAAGCAAACCAGCTCTTCTGGTTGGTTCAGGTAAGTCCTTTCAAGAAGGACCACTACTGGGGTTCTGGACTTGACATGCGGCGGAGGAGACCAGGGAGAATGCCGTAGAAGAAACTGAGTTCAGGGATGTGCAACCTCAGAAATGCACCCATCGACTCTATCTTCCTTGCCTGTCCTGCACATCCCTCCGTTCATCACTTCCTGCTGTCATGAATTTACTCACGGTTCTCTTGTATAGCCACCCACTCACTCAGCGCTCACTCACTCACCCACTCATTACTTAAACAAACATTTCCTAGACTTCTGGTGTGCCAGGCCTAATGCCGGAGACTGTGTTGATCAAGATGAATCAGACCTGGGTCCTGCCCTCAAGGAAGCTTGGGTTGGAGGGGAGGACAGACATTGATGGTAAAAGGCGTGAAGGGCTGGGGAGGCACAGGAATCTTTTGGGGGGGTTGACATGGTCAGGAAAAAAATTTCCAGAGAAGGGGCTGCTGGCGCTGATTCTTGGAAGAGCACTAGGTGGCAGCAGAGGTTGCGAGAGGGTTTCAGACGTAGAGGCAGCGAGGCCTGACCATGCATGACCATGTTTAGGTACTCAAATCGAAGACTCGTGCTGTACCAGTAACAGCCACAGTGAGGAACTTGAACTTCGTGTGTGTGTGTGTGTGTGTGTGTGTGTGTGTGTGTGTGTGTGTGTGTGTGTGTGAAGTGGGTGAACCATTGACTGTGTTAGTACCAGGCATGGGCTAGGGTAGAGCAGGGACCGGAGCTCGAGGTGTGAGATTGGGGTTTCCGCCAGTACACCATAAGGTGATTCAGTGCCTAGGGAGAAGATGGAGCCTGGATTTGGGTAGGGGCTGCAGGGATAAGACAGGAGGTAGAGGCAGAAGGTGTGGTGCGTGGACTGTGGGGACATAGGGGTCTTTAGGACGAGATCCAGGGCTGTCGTTCATCTCAGGGGACTATACTTAATGAGCTAGGAGAATGGAGGTGTGTTCAGTGTCTGGATATAAATCCTTTTGGGAATTCCAAGTTGAGGGTTTTGTTATTTTTCAGGGTCTCATTCTGGGCCACAATTTGGGACCACCCTGGGCTACATAATGACCTCACTATTCACTGCAGCCCAGAGGGGCCTCAAATGGTTGGTAGTCCTGCTTCAGCCTCCAGGGTTCCAGGTGTGAGCCACCATACTTGGCTTTCCACATCAGGTTTTTTTTTTTTTTTTTTTTCCTGAGACAAAGGTTTCTCTGTGTAGCCCTGGCTGTCCTGGAACTTGTTCTTTAGGACAGGCTGGTCTCGAACTCACAGAGATCTACCTGACTCTACCTCCCAAGTGCTGGGATTGAAGAAGTGTGCTGCCACTGCCTGGCCTCACGTCAGGTTTTGATTCAGAAGTTACCTGGGCAAATAGGGCCCCTGAGGTAGGGGTCCCCTGCTACCCTCTCCTTTAAGAAGCCAATTGTGCTTACATCTGTCTCTCCCTTTCTGACATGACTAAAACTCATTCCATCTTCTCTGCTTTCCACCCCATCAAGATCCTGTCAATCACTAACCCATCCCTTTAACGTCTGCAGACGTGTGGTGCTCGCTGGCTCAGTCCCTTATCTTCCTCTCCCTCCTCAATCCACCACATTTGGGTGCCAACCTCCCATAACTCTGGACAAGGTCTGCGACATCACATACTTGTTCATGGGGGAGGCCCCAGGATAGCATTGCAATCTGTCACAGACCACTCCCTCCTATCGGAAACTTCCTTTACAGCCTCCTCTCTCCTGCCTCACTTCCTCTCCAGCTAATCCTCAGGCCATTCCAACAGGGGCCTCTCATGACCCATTCCTTTATTGTGGGCCATGTGCTTCAGGGCTCTGTCCTGGCCCTCCTTCAATCCCAGCTTGCCTATTCTAGAGTGATCCTAGTTTTTTGGTTCCAGCTAGAGTGAGCTCCCCTACCCCTCTCCATTCTCCTGGATGTTCCCCTAAAGTGCCTCATGGGATGATCCTTGAGCATCCCCCACCTCAGTCTCTTCACAGGCATTTGAGCCTCCTCCCGGGCAGCAGGCTGCCTCATTGACCACTTGCTTCATGGCTAAGACCTCATGTCATGCCTGCATCTTTGCTGTTATAATCCAATCCCTACCTTAACAGTTTTGCTTTTTGCAACCTCACTGCTGCTCTGGGATGCTCCCTCCCCTCATGGCCTCTGTGCCAGCCCAGGCCCTGCCTTAGCTTGTCCTCAAGCCTCTCCTTTGCCTCCAGGGTCCCCAGTGCTGTAGCATCCTCTTCAGTGCTCTGACCCTCATGAGGATCTAGCTGTTACTACATCTGTAGCTCAGAATACAATCCAGGCCCCTCAGACCAATCCCCTGCTTTACATATGGTGTTCTGGTATGGAAGAAGCTTTGGTCACTACTTACTGTCACGGTTCTCTGCCTAGCAAGTTTGTGTTCCCTTTTTTTAATTACGTGGTTTATTTATTTGTCTGCATGATGTCTGTGTACCATATTCATACCTGATGCCTTTGGAGGCCCTGGGACTGGATTACATTTATGAACTCCCATATGGGTGCCATGAATTGAACCTGGGTCCTCTGGAAGAGCATTTAGTGCTCTTAACCGCTGAGCCAGCTCTCCAACCCTGTGCTGTCTTAAGGTCAAGGCCATCTCTTCTGTGAAACTGCTAACCACCATTGCACAGACTCCCTGAACCTCGAATCAGTAGCCCCAGGGGAAAGCCTTGGGTTTAAATTGTCTCACTAAACCCAGGGCCTACGCCTCCGAGGCTTTAAGGATGATCCCAGGCATCTTATGTAGTTTTGGTTGTGAGCAGAGCTAGAGTAGGGTTCCACATATCCTAGTTTCCCCTTTTGCAGCCGCTTGAACCCAGTGCTGCCACCTATTGGCCAAACACATTTTCTGTTTTTAAAAAAGGCCTAACTAATTAAATAACTTTTATTTACAAAAGACAAAACCGACTAGCCGTGGCTGGTCACAGCAGCAGTAGAAGGCAGTGGTGGAGTGAATTGAAGATCCAGCTGTCTCGGTGACAGGTGTGTGTGCATCCCCCTCCCCCAGGCTCAGCTTTCGATTCCTGCCCCACCCCACTTACCGTCCCAAATTATAAGGCACAGCCCACCCCTTCCCGCCCAGTCCGACCGAGGGGCCGGATGGACCTAGAGACGGTCCCGGAGCGCACTCATCACGGAGGCACGCACAGATGGGAGCAAGAGGTCTTTTAGTGCCGCCCCCCGCCGTCCCCAGCTCCGGCTCAGATCAGCGGTGCGGTTGGCGGGGTGAGGACGAGCCGTATGCGCTGCACGCACAGCTCCGCGGCCTGCCGGGTCTCGCGGCACAGCGCCGCCAGGCTCAGGAAGCCATGCGGCAGGTCCTCTACCACATTCAGCGTCACGGGCTGGCCCAGGTCGCGCAGTCGCCGCGCAAACATGACAGAGTCGTCCAGCATGGGGTCCAAAGCGCACGCCTGGAGAGAGTGGGGGTCAGGGTAGGAGGGAGGGGAAAGCACGTGGGCACGGATGTGAGGTGGACAGAGACGGAGAAAAGGAGGAGTCGGGGAGAGAGGGCGGAAGGAACAGGTGGAGGAGTGGGAAAGAAGAGGAAATGAGGTTAACTGAATACCCGATCTTTACCCAGACCTACCCCTATCGTTTCCACCCGCCCAAGGCTCCTGCCCAGTAACAATGCAAGACAACAGACTAGGTGGCCTGGCTAACTAGCTACGCGGCACTGGTACCTCGTTTTCCCAGGGCACCCATGCCCCAACCCCACCATCCTCCAGCAGCACCCTGCCCCGCCGTGCTCTCACCACCATGTGCACAGGAGGCAGGGTCTTCAGCATGCTGTCAGGGGCCAGGAGAGGAGACATGAAGGGGTTCTTGACGATGGGTGACGAGTAGAGGGGCAGGCGGAGGATACCCTGGCTTGAGCGTCTGGGGCGGAAACCCTCAGGGAACGCAGCGCGCACGCGGGGGCCTCTGTCCATGGTGCCCACATCATCTTTGGCTTCAGCCTCCTCCTGGGAATTCTCAGGTCGCAGAAAAAAATTGACATCGGAAGGTGTGGAGGGGCCAAGTGTCTCCATTGACAGCGACATCTCGGGGGTGTCTGACGTCTCTGAGTTGCCCTTAAAGCTCAAGTCCGTTATCGTCAGGGTTTTCAGGGTATCTGTGCTCAGCAAGGCCTCTGGCTGGGCCAGGGCTGCCTCAGACACACTCCTGCGCATTGACTCCGTGGGGCGCACAGCCTCTATAGGAAGGGCAATGACAGGGTGCCTTAAGCCAGAAGATAAGCCTGGCTGTGAGCAGAGTGTGCAGATGGCAGACAGAGTAGGTCACTATGCAGTGAGGCCCAGGACATAACCTCTCTCCCAGACCCAAGGGGTGGGTTGGGTTGGAATGTTTCTGTGTCCAGGATTGCAATTGGATGGCTGGTAGTCTTGGAGGTGGGGCTATATTGTAGGGCAGGTTGTGCATGAATAAAGATTGGGAAGTGCAAAGCAGCTGACCGCTGGGAGTGTCCATCTTTCCCTCTGTATCAATGATATATAGTCCTTAGCTCATAAGTTGTAAGAATCTAAGAACTCAGAGGGATAGACAGGATTAACTGTCATTTCCTCTGGAGGGATTATGATGTATCAGGATTTTTTTTTTGTGTTTGCGCTGTTGGGGATAGAGCCCACAGTCTTACACATGTCAGCTTCCAGCCCCTCACAGGTGGCTTCTAGGCAGCTGCTGCACTGCAGAGCTGGTATTTACATCCCCGGGCTGGTATTAAGGTTTGGCTGCCAGGCAGCCCCACTGTAGCTACTTCTGGGCTCCTCAGGAGGCTCAGTCAGCCTTTCACTTGGCTAAAGGGTATGCATGAGCTCAAATAGCTGGACAGGGACTTCTGCTCACAGGCAGCTCGTCTTTGGGGTGTGTTACTCTCCCAGAGAGCTTGCATTTATAGTCACGCGGATCTGCTCTCCAAAATGTCCTTCATTGTCTCCATTTTATCCCTGTCCACTGAGCAGCCAGGCAAGCGAGTGCCCAGATGATGTGTATATCTAGCCCACATGGCATGGGTATGTTGGAGGCACTGGGCCTCCAGTCTGTCAATTTAATTGGCTCTTCACTGCTTTCTGTAGCTCCAGCTTGACCAAAATGGAATCCTCCTGCCTCAGGGGTGCAGCATTACTCATGGTCCTACCTTTCAGTTTCTACAACTTACCTTTATCAACCTATGAGGGCAAAGTGCAGACCAATGTAAGATAATTACTTAGGTTCTGTGTGACCTAGAGTCACTGGGACAACACTGGAGGCATAGGATATGGGACTTCAGTGTCTTCTGAGAGTACTTCTGTGCCAGGCACTGTGCTGGCATTTGACACAATGGGTGTAGTGGTCCTCACTATGACCCAACAAGGCAGGCACTCATATCCATTTCACAGAGGACAAACTAAGGGTTATAGATGCTGATATCTGTACACTAACTCAGCAGTTAGTGAGGCACTGATGGAGTGAGAAGTTGGGTAGGAGTCATCCAGGGTCATCTTTTGGGAACCTTTCTCCTCTGGAGAACCTCACCTCCAGGGCTCAGTGGTCCCTTGCCTCAAATTCAGTTCCCTTTTAACTTGTGTGTCGGTGTCTGCATTTATCTGAAGATTCTAAAATTAGAACCTTAAAGTAAAACACACGTGAACTGAATAATCTCCTTTGTGTGTGTGTGCAAGTGTGCCAGAGATCACCCTCAGGTGTTGTTCTTCATGCACCACCCACCTTGGGTTTGTCTAACTTTTATTACATTTTTGTTTGTGTGTGGGTGTGCGTGTGTGGTGGTAAAAGGACGACTTATAGAAATAGGTCCTTGCTTTCCATTATGCAAATCCTGGGGACTGACCTCAGGTCAGGCTTGGCAGCAGGCATTTGGCCATGTCACCAGCCCCCACCTTGTTTTTTGAGTCTTTCAGTGACCCCAGAGCTCACTGCTTTTGCCCAGACTTGCATTCCAGCAAGTCCCAGGGATTCACCTGACTCTATCCACCCAGTGCTGAGGTTATGGTGTGCACCACCATACCTGCCTATTATATGGGTTTTGGGGATCCAAACTCAGGTTTTCATACTGCACACCCTCCTGAACCATTTCCCCAGTGCCCCGAAGACTGATTTTATTGTTGTTGTTGAGACAGGGTCTCCCTCTATGGATTTGGCTAGCCTAGAATGGGAACTTGCTATGTAAACCAGGCTGGCCTCGAACTCACAGAGATCTTGTTTCTGCTTCCCAAGTGCTGGGATTAAAGGTGTGCACCACTAAATCTGGCCGTGACAGAGGTTCCCCTCCCCCCCTTTGGAATTGTGGGATCCCAGTAAGTCTTGGAATTTCCAGGATGGCATCTGCTGGGGGAAAATGGAGCACTTGGCTTGTTGAAGGGCCAAGGATAGAGTCAGCCAGGAAAGGTATTTGTAGCCTCATGTGTCCCGGAGCTTATGCTATGTCAAGGTGTCTGTCTAGGCTGTCCCTGGTTAAGTGCCTTTGAACAAGCTCCAACTCACCTGCTGTGGGAGCTGAGGTCTTTTGGGGCTTGCGTCCGCTTAGCTCCAGGAAGGAGTTGAGCCACGAGGAGGCACCCAGGCGGAGGTCTCTGAGGAATAGGGATGTGTCTCGCTGCACCAGCCCCATCACACCCAGTGCCTTCTGGTCTGAGTCAGAGTGGTCCTCTGTCTGTGTCCCTGCAGAATGCACGTGGGAGGCTGAGTTGGTCTCTCTCTCTCTTTTTTAAAAATATATATTTATTTATTGTGTACATAGTGTTCTGTCTGCCAGAAGAGGATACCAGATCTCATTACAGATGGTTATGAGCCACCATGTAGTTGCTGGGAATTGAACTCAGGACCTCTGGAAGAACAGTCAGTGCTCTTAACCTCTGAGCCATCTCTCCAGCCCCTGAGTTGGTCTCTCTTCAGGTGCAGTTCTAACATCCAGAAATTGGGGTTTCTGAAGCATTCAGGCACCCAACTGCCATGCTGAGGGCATGGGCCTTACCTGAATAGGCACTGACACACTTAGAGAGTACGCTCAATGGTAGAAGTGGGTCCATGAGGCTCAGAAGACGAGAGGGAGAAACAGAGGGCTGCACGGTGGTGACTGGGTAGGCTGCCATGATGCCATCTGGCACCCTCACTCCGTAGGCTGCTGCTCGAAGGGACACAGTGATGCAGAGGTTCCCGCCTGCACTGTCCCCTGCAAGGCATATCCGCTCTCCTGTTGACCCTAGTTGTGGGGAGAAAGGTCCAGTCATAGCCTGGCATGACCCAGGAGAACTGGGCTTTCAGGTGGGGTAAACAATTATCACTATCAAGCAGAATGCTGTTCAGTTACTGGCAAGAAGAGGCGTGGATTTGGACCCCATGTGGTAGGCAGTGGTCAGAGGACCGACACAAAGTGCTAGGGAAGCTGGGGAGTCTGGGGGGCAGCAGCAAGGGCAGGTAGTGGGAAAGGGGAGCTCAAAGTAGTTTTCCCAAGACAGGGACATCAGAAGTTGGGAAACTGAAGGTCAGGTTTCAGGCTGGGTACAGCCCTGCCCTGCTCTGTGCCTTGGTGTCTTCCTGAGATGCTGGCATCCAAAAGGGAGGTGTGAGGACCTGGCAAATAGGTAGGCACGTGAGCCAGCAGACTGTAAGTGCAGGAGATCAGGAGGTGGGCAGCTGGGGAGGAAAGGAGAGATGGGAGAGGACAGACCAGAAATAAAGGCTGGAAGAAGGAAGCAGGAGGCAGAGATGACGTGGCCAAGGTGGAAGATGGGCAGCAATGGGGCTATCCCACAGCAGGAAAGAGGCAGAAGAGAGAAAGTAGGCTGGGGAGAGGTGAGGCTGAGGCTTGAGAACCTAGGGACTTAGTGCCTTTGCAGGCCAGGCCAGGGCAAGGACAGTAGTGGCGATGGTGGATCTGTGAAAGTAGGGACGTGGGTCTCACCGAGCAGATCACAGTGCTTGATAGCCCAGCAGTAGGCAAAAAAACACTCCTCCAGCGCTCTGGGGAAGGGGGCCTCAGGGGCCAGGGAATAGTCGATGGAGATGATGGGAACTCCTAGCTCCTGGGCCCAGGTCTTGAGGTAGGGTTCATGTGACTTGGAGGTCTGTGCCACAAAGCCGCCACCATGGATGTGGATTACTAGGGCCCGTGAGCGGGGTGCCTGCTGGGGTCGTGGGCGCAGCTCCAGGCGTGGGCCCTCAGATTTCACCAGGCTGTTGAGCGCCTTGCTGTCCTGGTGGTGAGGACAGAGGGTGGTCTGTCAGGACTTTGTCCCCTCAGAGGATAGGCTTGGGGCTTCAGGGTGCTGGGCTGGTGCTGCCACTCTCTGGGGCTGGGGGCTTACCTGTCCTTCACGCAGATCATAGGAGATGAGCCTGGCTAGCACAGGCCCTGGGCCTGTATGTGCCAAGGGAGGTGAGATGGTAACTGTGAGCTTGGGGTCTGAGGTTAGTGGCATCTCAAAGGCCTCGGGTGGCAGGCTGAGCAGGCGGCTTACCCTCACAGTGGTTGATGCCATGTTAGCCAGGGACTGGGGAGGAAACAGAAGGAATGCTAAGGAAGGGTTAAGGGGGTGGTAGGGGCACAAACCACATTTTCTTCCCAGCCTAGTCTTTCCCCATATGCGCTATCCTTGGGCAGTGGCCCTGTGGTGACTGGCTATGGCTTTGCTGGATGTCTGGGACTCAGAACCTCCATCTGTAAGCATGCTGGGGAGCTCTCCCTTGCCTCCAAGCTCACCGACAACACCTCGATCTCAGTGATGTTCCAGAAGGCTTTCCAGAAGTGCACGTCCAGGTTTTGAATGATCCGTTCAAACTCAGCCCCACGCAACTCTGGGTCTATGGCGAATCGGCCACCGGTGAAGAGGGAACTGGCAGTCACACCTGGAGGTCAGGAGGGGTGTCAAGGAGCCCGGCGGAGATCAGGCTGCTTGGTTGGGTTAGGAAAGGGGAACAGGAGAGGATGTGGATAGGGCTCAGCCACCACTCACTGAGGCCTGTCTCGTTGCGTTTGTAGTGTTCCCCGAAGGACACCAGTCCGATGGAGAGGGTCTGCAGGAACGGCCGGATGGCAGGTGTGAACTGTGAAGGGATGCCTCTGTCACCCAACCACCCAGGAGATGGATGAGGATGGGACACAAGGAGCAGTAGCACATACATTTAGCCAGCTTTTAATGAGCTCGTACAGTATGCTGTGGGCATCATCCTGGGCCCTATCATGGACCTGGCATCCTCAAAGGGAAAGGAGATGATGAGGAAATAAAAACATGTGCAGGGTAATGTCTAAATGAACTAATGATATGGAGAAAGGTGCTAGTTGGATGGCTGCAGTGATGACCATGGGCCAGGCTACTTGGGCAGGCCTGGGAGTAGGGGTCTGGATGAGAAGAGGGTTGTTCTCAGGAAGCTAAAGATGCAGTGCTGCACATGGGCGGCAAGGGAAAGGAAGCATACTGAAGGGGAGCATGGAACAGAGAACACAGGGCTGTGCCCGGAGCAGAGCGAGCCAGGGAACAAGAGCAAGGGAGCTCCTAGAGGCCAAGAAGGCTCTTTTAGGGCCCAGGCTGAGGGACTGGGTTTCATTCTGAGCATTTGGAGGTCTGTGAACTGGGGAGTAAGAGCACACGGGAACTTCCTGAAGTCAAAGAACAGAGGGGTGAGGCAGACAGTTGGGACTGGGCATGGGGCAACTGACATCCAGAAATGGGAAAATGATCCAAGACAGGTAGAGAGAACATGGGGAGATCAGCTGAGGCCTAGACAAGGGATAGATGGCTGTCAGAGAAGACTGGGGGAGACACACAACAGGTGGCAGAGAGGGGACAGATAGGAAGACAGTGAGAGAAGCAGAGCTCACTCAGCCTTAGGAGGCCAAATGAAAGAGTTAGCTGAGTCCCCATTCACTCGGGGAAAACTATCACACAGCATGCTGGGCTTTGGGAGGAGCAGGGACTCAGCAGCATCTGACATCTTGGACCTCTGCCTTCCTGGAAGCTGACATTTTAGAGGGTGATGTAGTCTTGCCTCCTGGGTCCTCAGAAGCTGGCAGGTACCCCAGGCCATGCTCCTGGCCAGGGGCCCAGTAGGCCAAAGAGCACAGGAGCTCCTGGCCTTTGTGGCTGGGACACTGATTCAGGAAGCCTGGAATTTCTTTCTTTCAGTGTTGATGCCAGGGCATGAAGGCAGGGAGATGGCTGCCTTGGCTGGCCAGATCGGTATTTGTGGGTTTGGTTTGGTGAGAGTCCCAGGAATAATTCTATTGGGTTGCTCAGAACCAGCAAGCCTGGAATAGTAGACAGGGACAGGGAAGCCGAAAGGATGGTGGACTCATCTCTCAGGGAAGTGAGAGGAGGTCCCAAGAGGGCAGGAAGGACTAAAGCGTCACACAGCTCCTGGAGTAAAGATGAGGTTCCTTGATATGATGGTTGGGGCTGCCTGGAGCTAGCATGACCCCAGGCAGGGTCAATTTGTTCCAATTTTAGTTTTCTATGTCCCCAAATCATTTATTTATTTGTTTGTTTTTGAGACAGGGCCTTTCTACGTAGCCTTGGCTTGCCTGGAACATACAATGTAGCTCAGGCTAGCCTCTATCTCTAAATAATTCTCTTGACTCAGCCTCTTGAGGGCATTGGACTGCCTCACTTTCCATGTGGTGACAGGCTGCATCTCTCTGAGGTGATTTGGGATGGGCAAAAGGCAGAAGGCCTTCAGCTAGGGTCAGGGAAGAGATGAACCACAACCAGGTCCTCCTTGTCACCAACTCTGATGGGTGTGTTGGTCCTGTCCTGAAGGCTGCCTAGAATTCAGGTGGTTTTACAGGCGCCAATCTGACATCTGTGGGCTGCCACCTTCTTCCATCAGGTCCAGAATCCCAGTGCACATGGCAGGGGGTGCAGTCACACAGAATGGACCTCTGAGATCAATACTGATTGCCCTCCTGGGGGCACAGACTCAAATGAACTTCAAGGGCTACAGGAGAGTGATGGGGCCAGGGGTACAGCTCAACGGCATGCTTGCCTAACACGCGAGGCTCTGAGTTCAATCCGTAATACTTGAAGGAAAAAAAAAAGAGCAAATGAACCTCCCCCCCTTGCCGGATTGAAGCTCCAGCCTCGTGCATGTCTGACAAGTGTTTTACCACCGAACTGCAGCCCCAGCCTTCCTGTTACTTTTGAGATAGGGTCTTCCTAAGTTATCAAGGTTGGCTTTCATCTCACTCTAAGTTCAGCCAGGCCTTGGACTTGCAATCCTCCTGTCTCAGCTTCCCGAGTAGCTGGGATGTAACAGGCCTGAGTTACCAGGTCCAGCTGGTGAAGAGGTTTCTGATAAATGGTACATCTAGTTGTGGTCCATGAGCTGGAGACCCCCAGAGTGCAGCTGCGAGCTCCTGTCAACTCTCCCTGCCAATCTGTGGTCTGATCCCTGAATCCAGCAATCCTCATCACTGTGATCTACAAGGACAGGTTTCCAGCCACCACTGCCTTCACTGTGAATTCGGAATGACATGGGGCAAGGGACTCACCTGGAAGCCCAGGCAGCGGCCATAGAAGCAGCCTTTATGCAGCGTGACATACTCTTGCAGGAAGTCAGCAGTGAGTCCTTCATCACCCTCAAAGAAGAGCACCCCTGGTCGGTTGATAGCCAGCAGACGCTGGGCATAGTAGGACAGGGCACGGAGCTGGGTAAGAGCAGCCAGGTAGGCCTCCATTTCTGCTAGGTTGTGGCTGGCACGGAAAAAGATACTTCGGCGGTTGGAGGCCACATAGCGGGATTTGTGTAGTAGGTGTGCTAGGCAGCAACGAGCTGTGTGCACCAAGCTACGGTACCCATTGGCTGGTGTCTCTGTGTCCAGGTCAAAATGGTGTGCCACACCCAGCAGCTGGCCTAGGGTTGGCTCCAGTCCCAGTGCCTGTTCTCGAACACCTGCAAAGACATTGGACAGCCGCCGAGCTGTCTCTCCGGGGCCCTGGCTTGAGAAGAAGGCCATGTTGTCTTCTGCGAGTGTCACCAGCGACTGTGTCATTGTGCGCAGATCCATGCTGTGTGAGAATGCTGAGGCTGTGGGAAGATGGGAATGTCTGCCATTACCCTTGCTCTCTCAGGCCCAGGAGTCCAGGCCCTACCTTTCTTCCCTCAGGCCCAAGCATTCAAACCTAGGACCATCCTTGCTTAGATCCAGGAGTGCCAAACAGTAGCCCCTCCTTCCTCAGGCTTAGAGGTCTATCCCAAACCTCCTGGAGATCAAGGGGCCTTCCATTATCTTCTTTCCCACACCTAGGATTTTTATCTCCTTGTCTTCTAGAAGCCTGGGGCCTCTTCCTCTTCCTGCCTAGCAGCTGGGAGTTGGAACTCTCAGACTGGGAGTTGGAGCTCTCAGACTCTCCCCTCATATGGTGCAGTCCCTTTTCTATCCCCTGTCCTGGATCTAGTCCACTCTCCTGAGCCCCAAAGGGCCTGGATCACCAGCGCTGCTCTTTAGCCCAGAAGCTGGCCCACCCTCTTCCTTCTTCCTTCCAGGTATTCAAGGGTGAACTCTAGCTCTGTTTACTCTCTTTGGACTTGTCCTTGTTCTGGGAAATCTGGATGCCCAACAGTTCCTTTCCTCAAGGGCCACGTGTTTAAGTCCCATCCCAAGTTTCCTTCTCAGTCTCCTGGTGTTGCCCACAAGCCCTTCTCTTCTAACAGTGGTTGGAAACATTAATCCCCCAGTCTGGCCATTACCATCTCCTAGGACTTCCCTCCACACCTAGCCCTCCTTCTGAGCCCCATCTGTAATTCCAGCATTTCTGCGGCACTTTAGCCTGCCTGCAGAATCCCCTCCAAACTCCAGCTCCTTGTTTCTCTGTGGATTCCCAAACTCAGCATCCCTTCTTTTGATGGTTGCCTGGCTTTCAGCCTTGCCCACCTGCCTTAGACTGCATTGTCCCACTCTTCTGCCTGAAACAGCAGTTCAAATAGACAACAATGATCACTAGCCAAGCCCATGCTAAGGTTTGATCCCCAAAGACTCAGAGTGTCTTGGTTCAGATCTCTATTACTGTCAGTGCCCTCTTTTATAGGAGGAGAAGTTGAGATTCTGTAAGAAGCTGGAGGTTGTACAATGACAGAGCTTATTTAAATTCCGATTTCTAGGTTCAGAGTTTTTACATACGTGCGCTCCTCCTAGGACTCTCAAATCTCCACTTGTCTGTCCCTCAAACCCAGCTCCATGCTTTGCTCCGCTTCCCACATTCAGGGTCCTCTGTGATCTTCCTCTGGAACCCATGTTCTCCTTAGGCATCCCTATTATTTAGCATATCTTGGATAAGTTGCCCTTGACCGTTTAGCAGGGGACATTATAACCTTCCCAAGCGATTCTTTCCCTCCGGAAGCCTAGGGCCCTGTCTGGCTCCTGGGTTTGCAACCCCTTGTTTCCATAGAAGACAGTGTCTCCTCTCCCTTTCAGACCTTGGCTTCTGGTGGCAGCAGCCATTTCTGTCTCTCAGCTGGCCCTGCACTCACTCCTCCCTGGCCTCTTCGGACTGGAGCTCCCCAAGCTGGCACAGCAGGTCTGTGGCTAGTGCCAGTAGCAGCCTGGGGTGATAAACTGGGGGGAGGGACTAGTTTGGTCAGGGTGTGGCTATTTGATTCACCTCCCATCCAGAATGGATAGTGAGAACCACATGTTGTAAACAGAGTCCAGAATCCAACTCCTTACCCCACCTATCTGCTTGCTATGCCAGCGCAAGGAGAGTCCTTGTGCCAGGCTCATCTTCCTTAGAACCTTGAAGTCCTGCCCCCACTCAGCCTCTCCTTGCTGAGACCCAGAAGCTCATGCCCTAGCTCCTCCTTGCTGAGTCAGGCCTAGCCCCCTAAACTCTCCTTCCTCGGACTCCCTCATCCAGTCCCAGTCTTCTCCCCTAGGACCCAGAAGTCCCAGCCTTTGTCCTGGTCCTGAACACACTGTCCCCTCTCACCCAGCCAAGCTGCCCTCCCTCTCCCCAAGTGGATCCAGGGAGCCAAAGGCTCAGTGATGTCAGTTTCCACCCCCTAGACTGGCCCTGGCACTGATGTCCCCAGCTGTTAGGGAAACAAAGGTGGCCAGTCCTGCTTCTCCCTCCTGGGAGGACAAAAGCCGATTAAGGGCAATACCAAACTCAGCCAGGGGCCAGGGGCACAGGCCCTACTGTGTCGTATTCTTTCCTGGACATCCTCAGTTTACCTTCTAACTTCCACAGCCTATGGTGCTGTGACAGTCAGATCCCTGTTATTTATGGGGAAACCAAGGCTCAGGTACTTTTCCAGGTTCTTCCATGTCTTCCTTGCCCAGCCAGCTTTCTCACCCTCAGGCCTCAACTGGAGGTGGAGAAACAACCTACCTTGTTTCTCCCCATCTCTAAAGCCCACCCTCATTTACCGACTAAGGGGTTTCTGCCCTAGCATGTACACCACCCCTTCACTTGTTCTCATGTCTGTCTCCTCTGGGATAGACACAGATTTTTATGGAGGTGCAAAGCTCATAAAGTGAACTATGACTATACAGAAAGAACACAAAATTACAAATAAAAACCAGGTGTGAGGCTTCTGAAAGAGCCTGTGGCAAATGAGAGACCCTGAGGCTTCAGCAACATTTGTCTGGCTGTGGGTGAGTCCTCAGTCTCTGTCCCTGAATTGTCATTTTAATGGAGAGGGTGGCCCCAAGGCCTAGCACACACAAGCAAATACATGAAGGGAAGAGTGAGGGCCAAAGGCAATAGCTGGGAACTTGGGAGAGAGCTGTACCTTCCAAGGACCAGCAAACAGGTAGACAAATGGACCAGAGCCGCGGGGGCCAGATAAACTAAGCAGCAGTTATGGTCAGATACTGGTCCAGGTCAGTTCCTGGGTAAGTGTGACTTCCCCATCTGGAAGCTGTGCTGGGCCAGTATGCCCAGCAGGGTGGGTGGACTGCTTCATGAACTGTACCTCATGGGGCTTCCGCCCCGCTTCCTCCTGCGAGTGGAACCCAGATACTGCCATGTGCTAAGCACGTGCTCCCAGCCCAGGAGGCATTGCATGTGCATGCATAGGTTGTTCTGCGGGCTTACTCCTCAGCCTCACTGCAATGGTGTGTCGGCTCTTTCTCATTGCAGCCCTTGTCACTACCCTAATACAGTGCATGACATCTTAATCATATTCGTTGCTTTGTCATCCCATGAGCTTCTAGGCATCCGGAGCTCAGGGCCTTGTCTGTTGTGTTCAGCTCTTAGCCGGGGCAATTTCCCACTGTCTAAACCTAGCTTCATCTGCTCCCACACTGGGTACCTTGTATCTGCCACAGCTCCCCCTGCTATGACTGCCCTCCCACCCCGACACACAGGGGCCATGGGGTTGGAATACTCATTGAAGAACACTTTTGGAAGAACAAGAGACTTGGATGAAGCAGTAGGGAAGGGCCAGATCCCCAAGCCCTTGTGACTTCAGGGCCATGCTCTTTGCCCCACTCAGGGTAGCTCCCTGAAGACTGAGCTGGCTAGGGCCAGGAAGAAGGGATATTGAGATTGCCAGAATCCCAGGCAGAGGGCACTGGGGTAAGGGCATATCCAATGGGGCCATGGGTGAGCATGACAGGAATGGGGCAAAAGGTAGGGCTGAGGGGGGCATGGTAGTAGGGGAAGGGGTACCTAGACAACGAGGCCCCAGCCCTTTGCCCTGGGAGATGTTTTTCCCCTTTGGTTCTGGGAATCAAACTTGTACATGCTAGACCAATGTTGTGCCACCGAAGTATGCTCCCAGCTCCTCCAGCCCTTTGCCCTGAGAAGCCACTTGTCAGCTGTAGCAGGCTTGGACTTTGGTTCCTGGGGATGTACCAGGGCAATATACTTTCATGTTTTTTGATATGTCTAAAGGTATGTGTGTTTGTATGCAAGTGTCATGACCTATGTGTGTTTATTAGCCTGTGGGTGTAGGCTTTTGTCTTGGATTCTCAGTTTGAATGGAGATGTGTTTATGCTTTTATGAATCCATATACTGGGGATGTAGCTCAGTTGGTGGAATGCTTGCCTACCTTTTACAAAACCTGGATTTGGTCCCCAGTATCATACAGACTGAGTGTGGGAGTGCATACTTGTAATCCCAGCTCTATGGAGGTAGAGGTAAGAGGATCTGATGTTCAAGGTTATCTTGGACTATGTAGTGAGTTCAAAGCCAGCATGGGATGTATATGACACCCTGCCTCCAAGACAAAAAAGGTAAAGCATAAAAACAACAAAAGGAATCTATATTCATGTTTGGGTGAGTCATGGTGTCATTGTGTGTTGAGAACAGAACTCACTATTTGCTCAAACAGAGACTTAAGGTGTTATCTTGCCAGTCTCCCTCACCCTATCCCCACCTAAGCCATCACCCAGTCCTGTCCACCTATGTCCTAGGAACCTTGGAACTTGGCACGTGCCCACCTCCCCTGCCGCACTGTAACACACTCACCTGGCATGTGCCCACCTCCCCTGTCTCCCCCTACCCCCTGCACTGTAACACGCTTGCCTGGCATGTGTCCACCACCCCTGTCTCCCCCTGCTGTACTGTAACACGCTCACCTGGCATGTGCCCACCTCCCCTGTCTCCCCTGTTGTACTGTAACACGCTCACCTGGCATGTGACCCCCCCCACTGTAACACGCTCACGTGGATGACTGTGACACTCTCTGTGTGCCTCCGATTTAAGTCTGTTTCCTGCAAAGCATCCAGAGAGTCTTTTGAAAACATAAATCTGATCACTTCCTTCCAGCCCTTCAATGCTTCCCTGCTTTCCTCTCAGGATAAAGTCTCAATCTTGAACATGCCCTCCCAACCCAACCTACAGCCCACCCGCCTGCCCCAGGTTCCTGTCGCCAGCCTCTTTCCAACCAGGAGCTGTCTCTGCATTGTCATGTGCTGCTCCTTCCAACATTAAGGTTTTTGTATGTGCTTGTTTTGTTTTTTTGAGGCAGGATTTCTCTGTGTAATCCTACTGTCCTGGAACTGGCTGTGTAGGCCAGGCTGGCTTTGAACTCACAGAGATCCTCTGGCCTCTGCCTCCCTTGCCACCACTGCCAGGTTAGAGTCAAGGTTTTTTGTTTATGCTGCTCTCTGGTTTCCCTGCCTCCCGTGTTCAGCAGTTAATGACTGCCTGCCTATCCATGAGTCTGAAGTCACCTCCTTGGAAAAGCTTCCCGTGGTCATTTTCTCAGGGTTTTTTCCTTTTTGAAGATAGGATACATTTTCTCATGTATTCCTGGCTGGCCTCACACTGACTATGTAGTCAAGGATGACCTTAAACTTCTTTCTGATCCTCCCACCTCCACCAATCTACTTCTGAATTATGGGCACATGCCACCAGGCCTAATTGATGTGGTCCTGGTCTCCTACAGACCCTGCAGCTTTGTGCACGCAGGACAAGCACTCTAGTAACTCAGCTATGCCCCAGCTCCAGGATTTCCCTTTTACTGGATTCATCACACTGACTTGTTTACAGCAGACTTTTAAAACAGGTAGGTGGGAGAGGGGTTGAGAGAGTCTCACTCCGAAGTCCTGACTGGCCTGCAACTCACTACATAGTCTAGGCTTGCCTTGAACTAATGGTGATCCTCCTGACTCAGAGTCCCAAGTACTGGGATCAGAGGTATGGGCCACAGCAATAGTCTTATTAATATCGGTGTCCCGAGATCTACTGAGTCTGTCCTGCTAGTCACAGGAAGCCTAGGTGTTGAGCAAATGTCTGGAGACTAAATCTTTAGGACCAGACCTTTTAGATCCAGAATTAAGGTTGGGGCATACAGCAGCTGTCAGCACCCACACTCCCTGTCCTGAGAAGGTGGAAGGTGTCTCTCTGCCTTCACAAGGAAGCCCAGCTGGCTGAGTGCCCCTTGTGTCGTCATTTGGGAAATGGGCTGATCATAATGACAGCAGTCTCATCCAGTTACTGGCAAGATCACATGGATAAAAAAGACTGCTCTAGCCAGTTAGGATACCTTGGGGCAGGGGTGGGATCTGATTCACAGATCTGAGGCCTGGCACCAGGAAGGACCTCAGGAAGTGATAGGCAGTTCTCAGAGCTGGGTGCCTTCGTGAGTAGGCTTGACTGGGCCCTGTGCAAGGAGCCTTACTCAAGCAGATTCTTTCTGACTCCACAGGACACTAAGGGCAGCTTGGCTATTAATAGCCCCATGTCACGCTTCTCACATTCCTTCACTTACCAATCTAATAAATATTTGAATGTCCATGTGTCTGGCATTCTAGGTAAACAAGGCAGACACAACCCTACTCTTAGGGAGCTCAATGTCTAGTAAAGACGGACAGTATACCCACAGCCACCTCTCTCAACTTATTGTGTGCATGCACTGGAATCTTCCAACAGCCCTAAAAGTCAGGTACTGAGGTCATCATGCCTGCTTGGAGCTCTGAAAAGAAGCAGGGAAAGGAACCTGTTTATTACTTCACAGATCATAGCAATTTGGTGAAACAGGCTCTAAGACACAGGTTCCAAATTGTATCTTTGTTGTGGGACAGGAAACTGTCTTCTGGCTCCAGCTTGGGCTCCAACCTGTCTGGGCCAGTATATGTACTTTAGAGCTGATTGTAATGCTACCCTTGTCTACCAAGGGAGGTAGGGGAAATGACGAATTTGGGGTTACTGGGGCTGGGGAGCCATGTCAGTTTTGTTTTGTTTGTTTGTTTTGCCTGCATAGAAACTGCTCGCTTGGACTGATAAAGATGCATGGACTTCAGGTGGAGCTGCATGGTCGAGCACTTGCTTGGCATTCACCAGGCACTAGGTTTGCTATAAGCAGCTCCACAGAATAGACAAAACTCATAACCGAACCAGAACTTACTGCCTGCTCTGACTGAGCCTTGCAACACCTTTGATTGGTCTGCCAGTGTTTCTCTACCCTTCTAGGCATAGGGAAGCTAGACAATAGTTCTTCCCTCTCCCTGAGGAAGGGGTGAAGGTGCAAAGCCAATGGTGAAAGCTCTCTTTTTGGAAGTCGTGAGGGTCAGGAGCTTCGCCCCAGTGTTGCTGGGCTGACGAAGGTCGAGTGCCGATGAGCAGATGGATGGATTGACTAAGAGTGGAAGAAGGGCTGTGAGGATATTCTCCAGCTACTGGTACCCCTTCCACCTACCTTTCACACGCCTATACTTGTTCCTCTTTTTGCAAAAGCGGCTACAATTCTTCCCCATTATTCTCTTAACAGTGCAGAAGACATGAAAATCGACGTTCGAACCATTTCCCAGGCCGAAAACATCAAGAGCGCAACTGTTGCTCTTGGTCCCACAGAGAATAACTAACCGGAGAGGGAACCTTATCTATTCCGACAGACTCACAATGCAGACACTACTCCCAAGACCGCACTGGGACAGCCGGTAGTCCTGACGTCTGGGTGAGACGTTCTACTCTCACATCACCCCTTCGAATAAAGGATGGTCTCCGTCCCCCACGCAGGACGGCAGTGGGTCAGTCCACAGACCGCTCTCCCCCTCCCGTTGTGGAAGTGGGTCCGTCCACCCAGTCCCCTTCTCCTCCCCCTCCCCCCGTCCCCCGCAGGACCTGCGGACTCTTTTCCGAGCGGCTACCGGCTCACCTTTGACCTTGCCTTTCCGCCACCTCCTGCGGCTGCGGTTCTTCGACCCTTCTTTGGCCTTCTTGAAGGCCCGGGTCCCCACGGTCCCCGATTCCACGGCTGGCTCCATCAGTTCTTTCCCAGTCCCGGCGGCGGGGCCTAATTCCAGCAGTCGAGTCCCTCCTCTAAAGTCAATCCTAGTTACACACCACCGCCCGGCCCCCAAACCACCCAATCCTGGGCTTGCTCCTCGCTAGGCCCCGCCTCCAAGGGGGTGGGCCCGAAGGCCTTGGCCCGTCCATCCGCTCAGGTTAAAGGAACCGCAGCCAACCACAGCAAAGACAACAAAATGCAACCCCGGAGGCGGCGAAAAGAGTCCACAGAGGAGGAGTAGTGAGGAGTGGCGCTAGAGTCACCCCGACAGTCACTCCGGTCGTCTCCTATACAGGAGCCTCGCCTGGCCATCCCATTCACCTGTCCATGCACTCGGCCCGCCCACCTGCCCCCAGGAGAGGCGAGAACCAGCGGGCAGGGGGCGGGCCAGGCCCTCGGGCCGCCTACGGCGTGGGCGGGGCCCGCCTGGGGGCGGGGCCGAGCTGGGTCTCCGTTAGGGAAGCCCCGCCTTTGCTCCGCCCCCTGACGGTTCTTTGGCCTGTCTCTGAGACTGGGGGTCTCAGAGTGTAGCTGAGGTTAGCCTGTCACCCACGGTGGAGCCCAGGCTGGCCTTGGCCTCTCGGCAAAACGCCTGCTTCCGGTCAGACTTTCTCGCCCCTCTCATATACACATTCTCTCTCCCTACGAATTCGTATTGCTCTTGTTTCTCGAGGTTTCTCTCCCCTTCCCTCAAAGGGGTGCAGGGGACTGGAGGAAGAGGATGTTCTGCGCCTGCCCAGCAGCTTGCGGCCACAGGGTCGACCAACTGAAAGGAGCCGAAGTTGACGGAGCCCATGTGCCCGGGAAAAGGCGGGAAGCCGAGGCGGCCAAGGCTCGCACGTGCGCGTGTGGCTCCTTGCGCCCTCCGCAGCCGCTTCTGGGTTAGCGCTCGCCAGAGGCGTCTGGAACTCAGGAGTAAGTGTTTCCCGGGCCCTGGGAGACTAAACCTCGACTTTCCCGCAGAGCGCAGAGCGAGCATTGCTCAGCCCTCTGCAACAGCTCGGGCCTTCGGGGAGGCGGGCCGGCTCCGAGGGGAAAGACCACCACTGCCGGCTCTCAGGCCCGGGCTCTGTGGCGTTACCTGTCATCGCTCCAGAGGAGCCTCGGGCAGTCACCTGCCATGCTGTTTCCATTCAGCCTTGACTTTGCCACAGACTTCGGCAGCCCTGTGCAGCCCCCTCTCCCAAGCTTCTGTACGCCATCAAACAGTCATTCCGTGGCACTGAGCCCGGTGGAGGCACCTGGCCGGGGAGCGAGTGTTCCTGGCTGCAGAGGCTGTGAGGGCCCCGGATGTTGAGCTTGTCTACACCACTCTGAAAGGTCAGGCCCACCCTGCGCGTTGTGATGCTGTTGCTTAGCTGATGTCTGCCCCACAGCTCGTACTCCACCATTTTATTTTATTTATTTTTTTGGCTCATATGAATGAATGCTGGTAAGAGGGTGGTTTCTTTTACGTGACTCTTGAGTTAGTGCTCTTTCCTAACTCAGTTTGATTTCACCTAGATCTTTTTTGGGGAGGGGGAGAAGCCTGGTGTAAAGAAAGGGAACCCTGTTTTTGGTCCTGTGTTTGCTGTTTCCAAACTGCAGGCCCTTGTGCCAAATTCCTCATTTTTATGCCTCAGCATCCTTCTCTATAGACTGGGGGTGCTGCAGTTTATTTCACAGGATTGTTGAAAGATGACCTGAGTGCTATAACCCCAGATGGGAAAAAACTCTTAGCACGAATAAGTGGCCCTGGAAAACTCCAGTCTTCCAGGTCCAGACTCACCTGTGTCCCGGAAGTATTTGTGAGTCTGGAGGCTGGCTTTCATCCTATGTGGTGATTTCCCGCCATATCTGGGCACCTTCTCACAGTCAGGTTTCTCTTTGAAGGATAGTGGCATTCCTGGGATCACCATTCCTCTCTTTGGCTCTGGAAGATTTGACTGTGAAGACGAACTCAGATGGCCCTCTGTGTCAGACTCTGTAATCCAGTCAAAAAATGTCTTCCACTCTTGGGCCGTCCGCTGTATGGATAGTTCATGCAGTCTTTTTAAAAAACCAGATTCCTTCACAGATTCCTGTTTGGATTTGGTTTCTTGGACCTCAGGTGTTTGCTGGGTTGTAGGATCTGATTGTTTAAGTCTCTCTTGGGATGGAGAGTAAATTTGGGCAGGGAATTTCTTTGGGGGTCCAGGTCCAGCCTGGGTTGTAGATGTAGCCTCCACTTCATGTGGAGCTAGAGGTGGTTCTGTTGGTCCAGATCCTGTCATCCCCACATGCTCTTTTCTGAGTTGTGATTCCTGTGGAGTTGTAGACACTTTTCCTGCCCCTAGTCCCCAGTGGGAGGTGGCTTCTTCCTGTTGATCCAAGAGCACTTTCTGGCTGGAAGGTGATTGCTGTGGTGCAGGGGAGGCTAATGGGCTGAAGATCTTCTGGAGCAGAGCAGATTTTTGTGGAACTCTTGGTTTCTGCTGGAATTCAGCTTCGTGTCGGGCAGTGGGCTCATGTGGGAGACTTTGTTTCTGTGGAGTACCAAATTCCTGCAGCATCTTTGATCCTAGATGGTCTGTGAGGGTTGTTTCTGACCCAGGATCTGGCTGGATTATAGGTCTCTGCTGTGTTTCAGGTTCCCATTCTGGCCTAGATACTGAGGTAGAATCTGATTCTACAGTTGGTATTTCCTTCGTGAAAGAAGTTGGTCTCCTAGACTTCATCCTTCTGCCCCCACCCCTACCCCTCAAGCTTCCCTCTTCACAGATCCTTCATGATGGTACCTCCCTTTGGGCTCCAATCCTTCGTCCTGGCATTCCTGGTCTTCCTTTATAGCTAGCCTGTGGGTTTATCACCACCTCCCCCTGCCCCCTTGCTCGCTCCTTGCCAAGTGGTCACTCTTACTTTGGGAGAGGGATTAGGACTAAGGAGGGAGGTTCATGTGCCCAGTACTGTCTTTCAAGAAGGGAGGGGCTTGCCCTCTTGTGTCATAAATAGGGCCCCACCCCACTCACCACTCAGTTAAAATGACCAATTGCCCTTCTCATAAGACACCTTAACTTAATCTTCTGTTTCATCTGGGGTGATTCTAGATGAGCTGATGAGTGTTCTCTGCTCACAGAGATGGGAATCTCATGTAGCCCAGGCTGGCCTCAAGCTCCTGAGCTTCTTGTCTCCATTTCCCAAGCTCGGTGACCACAAGTGGGTACCACCATAGTTCAGTATTTTCCCCACTCCTGATGCCAGAAGAATACTTGAAGAGTCTGTATGCTTATAATTATAGTTTCCTCTTCATTAATTCTTACAACTAGTTGCTAGTTCAATTGTCTTAGATTGTTGCTTTGATCACTTTATACCCATGCTAAAAAGTAAAGAGACTGATGTCATTCTATTTTTATAGGCTCAAAACCCTTTTGAATTGCATCTGAGATCCTTCATACCATCTTTATAGCCTTGAACTGTGTTTCTACATTATATCTCTTGTATTACATTAGAAACCCACAGAATGAAGTAATGGGGATGATGATGATAGGAATCATTAACATTGATGTCTGTCTAGATGCTAAGAAAGCACAATTTCTAAACCTTTATTATTGTTAATCAGGCAGTATCTGATTCAGTGCTTTACCTGCTTTCTATGCCCCACCCAGACATTGCACCTTAGAATGAGTGAAAGAGTAAATAAAGAATCAGGCAATGGAGAGAGAAAGAGGGTCAAGGAGGGAGAAATTCGTGTAAAATCTGGGTTGGGGTTTTGAATGAACAGGACAAAGGGTGACATTTGGATTGAATGTGAGTGTTCAGACCCCATTAGATTGAAATAACTGATATTCATATACCATATATTCATATATATGCATTATGTATGTATTTAATTATTTTCTTTGCTAATTTGCCTATGGTCAAATGAGACCAATAGGAGGCTGAGGTTTCCTTGATTCTTTTAGGGTAAACAGAGGCATAAGTGTTATGGTGTCAAAAACCAGGAGCTAAACACCGAGGTATTGCAGGGTAAAATTTATTCGTGGCCGGGCCTAACTTATAGCCCCCTCCTTAGGAGTTGGAGAATGTAAGCGGCCCTCAGCTGCAGCAGAGAGAATCTCCTATAGGTCCTTCATTACCTCTGCAGGCAAGCAAAGCTTAAACAAAAGCAGATCTTTTTGCTGTTAGCATTTAGCACTAACATATTGTCAAAGTTTTTGACATTTTGATTGGCCAGTTTCAGAAAGCCTGTCAAATATACCAGGTTTTCCAGAAGGTCTTTGTGGCCTGTTGGTTTGAAAAAACAGTCTACACAATAGGAACATGAACCTTATTTCATATAAGAAATAAAAGTACCAACATAAGATTCTAGGAACAGGTCTGGGAGCTGAATAACAAGAGGAATGGAGGCTCTGTCATTTTAAATTATTTAACCCATACTGAAATCAATAGTGATGAGAGAAGATGACAGTAGAGGGCAATTTTAGTAACCAATACTCTGGGCAAAGCCTTCTGAGAGCACTGGG
This sequence comes from Ondatra zibethicus, assembly GCA_004026605.1. Classification (NCBI taxonomy): domain Eukaryota; kingdom Metazoa; phylum Chordata; class Mammalia; order Rodentia; family Cricetidae; genus Ondatra; species Ondatra zibethicus. The sequence goes on from PVIU01000871.1 coordinate 236,586, forward strand.
ATGCTGTTGGTGAGGATGGGGTGGGGAGAGCAAGAACACCTCTTTTCCACCGAGAGTGTTCACTTGAGAGAGAGTATCAGAACTATAAGGGCAGAGTGAAACTTGCTAGTTGACATCGTTTGAGAAATTGCTGGCAGGTTCTGGAGGGCCTGTTTGGCTTCCGGTGGTGCTTTTGGTGCCCTAGGGCACAAACAAAAGGATACTGTCATAAAAAAAACTTAAAAATACTTTGTTTTATTTTTATTTGTGTGTGTGTGTGTATGTGTGTGTATGCCACTTATGTGTGTGTGCTGAGGGGGTTGGAATAGAATTTCAGAACCCCTGGAGCTGGAGTTACAGGTGTTTGGGAGCCACTTGACATTTGTGCTGGGAACCAAACTCCGGTCCTCTGATTTATTTCAAGACAGGGTTTCTCTGTGTAGCTCTGGCTGTCTTGGAACTTGCTCTGTAGACCAGGCTGGCCTTGAACTCACAGTCTGCCCCTGCCTCTTGAGTGCTGGGATTAAAGGTGTGCCATCACTGCCTGGCTACTCTGGTCCTCTGAAAGAGCCGTGAGTGCTCTAAATGGCTGCTCTTTCTCTCCAGCTCTTTTAAAAACATTTCAAAGTTTAATTTTTATGTAAACTTTTGAAATTATGAGATGCAGCTGGCTGCGGCAGTGTGTGCCTGCAATCACAGCACTCAGGAGGCAGAAGCAGTATGATTTTTGTAAGTCTGAGGTTACGTAGGCTATAAAATGAGTTCCAAGTCAACTTAGGCTAGAATGGAAGTCTATCTCAAGAAACCAAACAAATTGGGTGGTGATGGTACAAACTGGGTGGTGAAGGCAGAGACAGGTGGATCTATGTGAGTTCAAGGCCAGCCTGGTCTACAAAGTAAGTTCCAGAACAGCCAGCTACACAAGGAAACCCTGTCTCAAAAACCAAATCAGGGGCCTGGAGAGATGGCTCAGTGGTTAAGAGCACTGACTGCTCTTCCAGAGGACCCGGGTTCAATTCCCAGCACCCACATGGCAATTCACAACTGTCTGAAGAAGATCCAGTTGCAGGGGATCTGACACCTTCACACCAATGCACAGAAAATAAAGTTTAAAAAAAAAGCCAAATCAAAGTTGGGGTTGGGGGGCAGAGAATGAACAAATCAGAATAAAAAAAAAAATCAAACCTGGCTCACCAGGTAAGGCATTTGCCAAATTTTATGACCTGAGTTCAGTCCCAGAGACTAATATGGTGGAAGGAGAGAGCTGACTCCCAACTCTGTTTTCTGACCTCCACACATGTTATACTACATAAACACACACACACACACACACACACACACACACACACACACACACACACACACACACAAGCGCGCGCACACACACAGTAAAATGAAATATAATAATTTAAAAACATGGTTTATTTTGTGTGTGTGTGTGTGTGTGTGTGTGTGCACATATATGTAGAGTTGCATTCATGCCATAGTGGAACTTTGGAAATCAGAAGGCAGCTTGCAGGAGTCTGTTCTCTCCTTTTATCATGTGGGTGTCAGGGATTGAACTCAGGTTGTCAGATTTGACTGCAAGCACATTCTAAGCCATCTTTCTGGCCCTTTATTTACTTTTTTTGGTGTAATAACATTATAAAAAAGACTGTGGGGCTGGAGAGATGGCTCAGCAATTAAGAGCATGAGTTTCCCCTTTAGAGGCCTCAGTTTCAGTTCCCAGCACCCACATGGTGGCTCAAAGCCACCTGTAATTCCTGTCTCAGGAAATCAATTCCCTCTTCTGGTCTTTGAGGGCACTGCATTGAGCTTAAATACATGCAGGCAAGGTGCCCACACACACAAAATGAAAACAAACAAACAGAAAAACCAACTGTCAGAAGAAAGAAAAGCCAAAATCCTGTTCCACACTGACACTGGTGTCATCTTCAGAAATCAATGGACAGGTCACAGCCTCTCTATCTCCCTTTACCTTGATAAATGACACGTTCTAGAATCTAGGAATTTGGTTAAATCTCTTTAGTTTCAGAACAAGTCTATTCTGATGCTTTTGCTCTTTCTGTTTTCCTACAAGTTGGCATTGAATAGAAAGGGGCTGGTTGATGCATGTGTTTATTTGGTCTTCTTGGCCTTGCCTCCATCTCTAGTGAGTTCATAGAACTGAGTGTGGTATAAGCAAGGCCATCCTCTTGAAACTTACTGTTTTTTTTCTCACTGTCCTTGACATGATCACAGGGACACAGCTTCTTTGGTGACTCCAGCAGTGGTGTGGATTTTCTCTTCGGGGATCTCAGGAACCAATCTGTAAACAACAGGCTACTGCTTAGAGGGGAAGGTTGGTATGTTTAAGAGTACGGACTTGACAGGGCTTCTGAGCCTTTCAAACAGACTGGGGAAAAGGGTCAACAGAGAACAATGGAGACCTCAAGCTGTGTGAACCCCTGGGTTTCTAAGTTGCTTTTATGTGACCTCTGTGGGCAGGGATTTGCTGACATATTTTGAGGAGGCATTGGGATATCCCTGTGGAGACTGAAGAATGAAAAAATGGGCCCAGGTGTCTTTTTTTGGCTGACATTTCTTCTGCTTTCAATTCTTTCTATAAGGAACATCAGCCTAAGACTAGAATCCAAGATGCTTTTGGGGAGCCAGGAAAAAGTAAAACCCTTTGGGAAGGTACAGGAAAGTTGGGGGAAAGCGTGGAGGGGGCACAAAGATCCTGGTAGGAATCTAGTTCCTGAGTCCTGCTCACGGAGAAAGCAGGCATTAGTGCCGCCTCTGGTGGGATGCTGAGGCTAGCTTAGACAACATCTGTCCTGGCCTCAGAGGGGCTTAAGGGAGATGAAGGTTTTGGGTCACTATAGTGCCAACTCTGTGGTAAAGGCTGAATTACTGACCTCTGCATTCACATTCTTGGCCGCCTTCCCGGAGCCACCTCCCAGAAGCCTGGCGTTGGTCTCCATGGCTTTTGGCGACCCCTGTTGGAGGCATATGCACTTACTTTCAGATACTGGAAAAGGACAGCTCTCTGTGACCCTATCCTCCAGCGTTGTGCTACCTGGGTACCTAGATCAGCACAAGCTCTGTGTCTCTGTGTCTCTGTCTGTCTGTCCCACCTTCCATTGATGGGTTCTAGGGTACTCCAGAGGAGGAATACTGCAAATGGATAAGGAACTGAGACTTAAAAATCTAGCTTAAAGGCTGGAGAGATGGCCCAGTGTTTAAAAGCACTTACTGCTCTTGCAGAGAACCCAGATTTGATTCCCAGCACCTACATGGTGGCTTGCAATCATCTGTAACTCTAGTTCCAGGAGATCCAATGTCCTCTTCCGACCTACACAGGCACTCATGTACAAAGCAAAAATAAATCTTAAAAGAAAAATGATGTGGGATTCTCCTCTGTATGTTATGAATATGTTTTATTACCATTGGTTAATAAAAATCTGCTTTGGCCTATGGCAGGGCAGAATATAGCTAGGCTGGAAGAAATGTATATATAGAGAGTAGGCAGAGTCAGGGGGACGCCACATAACTGCCAAAGGAGAAAGACGCCATGTAGCTGCCCAAGAAGCAAGAGGTAACAAACCATGAGCCTCAGGGTAAAATATAAAATAATAGAAATGGGTTAATTTAAGATGTAAGAGCTAGTTAATAAGGAGCCTGAGATAATAGGCCCTACAGTGTTGTAATTAATATAGTTTCTGTGTGATTATTCGGGTCTGGGCAGCTGGCAAATGAACAAGCAGTCTCCACCAACAGAAAAAATCAGGCCTACTGAAAATTTTAGCTGAGAAAGTGAAGAAAATGGCTTCTGAATCTAAGGGAAGACATGATAGGGTTATTGAGACTGCAACCCCCACATCATTCATTAAAACACTGATAACTTAGATGCAAGCAAGGAGCAGATAACTGTAAACCAAAGTTTCCACTTGACCTCCAAGTTGCTGTGCTTGAATCTACAATTCCAGTTGATTATTAACAGGACAGTATTTGTGTTTGTTCCTCTGGTACAGACACATTGCATCCAAGCCTATGTTATTTGATTCTACAACTTCCATATATTTGAGATAAGGTCTTTCTATGCGGCTAAATGTACATCTAACTCCTGGCCTTCAGTCATCCATCTGAATCTGCTTCTTGGTAGCTGGGATTATTGGTGCTTACCACCAAGCCCGCCCCTAAAATATGTTTATGACAACAGAAGATGAAGGTTTAAGTCTGGTGATATGGCTTAGCAGGGAAAGGCACCTGCTGCCAATCTTGACAACCTGAGTTCCATCCTTGAACTCATATGGTAGAAGCAGATTGTTGACTCCTGTGGGCTATCCTCTCAGGCTTTCATACATTCCTGTGTGTGGCATGTGTACCCACCCAAAGAAAAATAAATTAATTAGATATAATACAAAATTTTCATAGGGTTTCTATTGCTGTGATAAAAGACCATGACTAAAAGCAACTTTGGGAAGAAAGGGTTTATTTCACCTTACAACTCTCAGGCCACACTCCATCACTTCTTGAGTGAAGGCAAGGTAGGAACCCAAGTTTGGACCTGAATGCAGGAACTGATGCAGAGGTCATGGAGGAAGGCTGCTTACTAACTCGTTCCTCCTAGCTTGCTTAGTTTGTTTTCTTATACATCCCAAGATTACTTGCCTAGGGGACTCACCACTTATAGTGAGCTGGGCCCTCCCACAACAATCATTAATCAAGAAAATACCCTACATATCTCCTACAGGCCAATCTTAAGGAGGTTCTTTCTCAAGAACAGAGGTTCCTTCTTTTCGGATGACCCTAGTTTGTGTCAAATTGATAACAAACAACCAACCAGGATAAAATTATAAAAAGATAAAGGCTTATAGATTTTAGAATCTCCAGCTAGAACTGGGCCCACATGACACTTCTCTAATTTTAGTTAGCGATATTTCCTGTTAAAATCAATAACAGATTGGGAATCTAAGTGCTTGTCTGGCATGTGCGATACCCTGGATTTGATCCATAGTACCATGAAAACAATCAAATATGCCTTCATATGTTTCTTATTTTGTTTAAATTATTATTTCTTTGAAACAGGGTCTTCATATTATAGCTGGGGTTGGACCTGGACTCTGAATTCCCCAGCTTCCACCTCTGCCAATGCCCAGCTCATTTTTGTTGTTGTTTTTGGTTGGGAAAGGGTCTTGCTGTATAGTCCAAGCTGTCCTTGAACTTTCAGCAATCTCTCTAACACTGATTCGAGTTGCTGGAATTGCAGATGAATTACTATGCTTGAATTATTCTTGTGTAATTTGTGACTTGAAATCTGTTATGGACTGAGTGAACTCCATCCTCCTAAATTCACACATTGAAGATCTAACCTCTACTTCCTCAAAATGAGTATATTTGGAGATAGAGTTTTGAAAATGACAATTAAGCTTAAATAAGGCTTTTGTGGTGTTCTTTAATCCAGTATTATAAGAAAATGATCCAGGTGTGGTGGCATATGCCTTTAATCCCAGCACCAGAGAGGCAGAGGCAGAGACAGGAGAATCTCTGTGGGTTCAAGCCCAGTCTGGTCTACAGAATGAGTTCCAGGACAGCCAGGGCTACACAGAAGAAACCCTGTTCCCTGTCTCAATGCTGCCCCCCCCAACCGGACCAAAAAGAAGACCTTAAGGAAGTGTACACACAGAAAAAACCATGTGACCAATGATACAGCCAGATGCTAGCAGAATATGTCCCCTTAAAACCTCTTGTGTTGGGGCTGAGGAGGCAGGGCAGCAGGTAAGAGAACTTACTGCTGTTGCAGAGGATCTGGGTTCAGGGCAGTTCATAACTTACTGTAACTCTGGTTCCAGGGGACCTGACTTCCTATTCTGGCCTCTGGGGCACTGCAGGCATGTGGTACACAAACATACACGTGGGCAAAGCATTCATATACATCAAATACAATAAATGAATCTTTAAAAAAGCTTCTATGTTGGAATCCTAGTCCCTAATGTGATTGTATTAGGAAGTGGGGGCTTTGGGGGTTAATTAGATCATGAAAGTAGAGCTCCCAGGAGTGAGATTAATATCCTTGTGGAAAGGGACCCCTGGGAACCCTTAATTTCCAGTGCGTGAGAATTGATTGTCTTCACACTGGGAGATGACTCTTAACTGAATCAATCATACCAAAACCCTAATCTCAGAAGCTCTACTTTTGGAACTGTGAGAAATAAGTTTCTGCTGTTTCTAAGAGATTCAGACCTTCTGGTACCTCAGTCTTAGATTTCCAGTCTCCAGAAATGTGAGATAAATCAAATTTGTCCTTAAAGCCACCTCAACTGTGGTAACTTGTTATGATACTCCTAACGAATATAAACAAACCTTTCTCCTCCACCAGCCTGAGAATCAGTAGGTCAACTCTGACAGAGCTCACTGTTCTTGGCACATGGTAGGCATTTAGTAAGTGCTTGTTCAGTAGGTGCATGGACAAGCGTTTGGAGAGGGCTCTGTTAGAGATCATCAGGTTCAGTTTGGGTCTCCTCTTCCCAGACTTGTGCCCTTTTTGCCACACAGATGAGTGGTGTTGCATCATTTCCCAGAGCCTTTTTTTCAATTTCCTCATGTGCTGTTTTGAGCACTATTAAAATAATTTAGATGGGCACAGCCCTTGCTTCTATTTTTTTCTAGCATTTTCTCCTTGTATGGCCACCATTCCTCATTTCAGCAAGAAGCCATAAAATATTAAAGCCAGAAGAATAGAAGTTTTAAAATTCTTAGTGATTACATTTAGATATTTAGAAATTGTAACTCTATTGGAGAAATATTTGAAAGTACAACAAACTCCATTATCATTTTGTTTTGAAGTAAGGGCTCTTGTAATTCAGGATAGTCTTGAACTCAATTACAGAAGTGAGGATGACCTTGAACTACAGATCCTTCTATTTCAATTTCCCAAGTGCTAGAATTACAGGTGAGTGGTGTGGTGCCCTGCTCAAGATTACACATTTAAGTTTTATTTTTCCTGTTTTTCGAGACAGTGTTTCTCTGTGTAACAGCCCTAGGTGTCCTAGAACTAGCTCTTGTAGAGCCGGTTGGCCTTGAACTCACAGAGATCCACCTGCTTCTGCCTCCCGAGTGCTGGGGTTAAAGGCGTGCGCCACCACTGCCCAGCTAATTTTATTTTTTTTAAGATTTATTATTTTTTGTTTATGAGTGTTTTGCCTGTATGTATGTATGTGCACCACATGCATGTCTGATGTCTTTAGAGACTAGAAGAGGGTGTTGATTCCTGTAGTTAGGGATGGTTGTGAGTTGCCATATGGGTGCTGAGTATCAGTTCTGGGTTGTCTACAGGAGCAGACAGTGATTTTAACCACTGAGCCATCTGTTCAACACCAACTTGTACCAATATTTGTGTTTATTTACTTTTTTAAAAAATTTATTTATTTATTATGTATACAGCTCTCTGCCTGCATGTATCCCTGCAGGCCAGAAGAGGGCACCAAACCTCATTGCAGATGGTTGTGAGCCACCATGTGGTTGCTGGGAATTGAACTCAGGACCTTTGGAAGAACAGGCAGAGCTCTTAACCACTGAGCCATCTCTCCAGCCCTGTTTATTTACTTCTTACTTTTCCTCTAGATTTATTTTATAAAGTAGCCTCCTCTTGTGTGGAATTATGAATGTAATGTAGTCTTAGTATTATGTGCATCTTTATTCCCTCTCCTCCTCTCTCTGTCTTGGTCTCTGTCTGTTGAGTAGCCAAGATTAGCCCAGTAGGCTAGACTGGGATACTTTCTTTTCTAATGGGTTAAAATAACCATGTTATTATTAAGGCCATAAAAAAGGAAATTTGTGTTTCATCAAAAATTAGTCTTGGTAAACACTTGCCCAGTGGACTTTCTATCCAGATAGATCTGGGGCTTCCTATGGGCTCTGTCATTTAACTGTATGATGTATACTTCTTGGATCTGTGAGTGTCTGACTTGTAAAACAAGGATAAGTAATGCCCACCTTGCTGAGGAATAAATGATCTGTTCAGGATATGAGTATATTGTGGTTGTCACTGAGGACTGGTAGTTGTTTTCCTCCTTTCTTCCCTTATCCTTTGCCCCATGTAGTTCAGGTTGACCTCAAACTTGATAAATAACTGGGGATAAACTTGAACTCTTGATCCTTCTACCCCAGCCTTTGGGTGCTGGGATTTCAGGCATGTGCCAAGACACTTGGCTTCTAGTTGTTTTCTGAAGACAGTGCATCTATCATTAGCTTCTGGTTTTGAACTGGCAGGTTGGGGAAAAATTAGTTCTACTTGTTAAGACACTGACAGATCTGTCCTCTTCCTCTTCTTCCAGACAGGGTCTCACTATGCAGCCCTCCTTTGCCTGCAACTCTATATGTAGACCAGGCTGATCTTGAACTCAGAGATCCTGGTCTCTGCCTCCCACATGCTGGGATTACAAGTATGGACCACCATGCCAAACCAATATACCATTATTTTGATTTGTCAGTGATTTTTTTTAAAGATGGGTTGCTTAACTTGCTGTAATTTGTAAAATGTGGCTAATAGTTTATTGGTGTGTGTGTGTTGTTTCCCATCTCTGTCTTCCACCAGAAGGGTTCCTTCTAGCAAAGGGCATGTTTCAGAACCCATGAGAAGAAGCGGGGATCCCTGGAAGTGACTTATTCCATGGAGCAGGAAAATATAAGATAAACCTGAAACCTTTTGTGTCAGAAAGTAAGGAACTGCCAAAAAATAAAAAAGATGGAAACAGCAAAACCCTGTGGAAACCGACCTGAAGGACAGCATGATAACATAAATGATGGTAGCAGTTGGGTTAACCATGAGTGTCTGACTCTGAGTCCACACAGCTATAAACAAGTAGGTGGATAACTGAAAGGAAGAGGGCCTGGAGAGATGGCTCAGTGGTTATGAGCACTTACTGCTTTCACGGAGGACCTGAGTTCGGTTCCCAGCACCCACATTGGGTGGCTCACAACTGCCTTTACTTTTACCTTCTCTGGCCTCCATAGACACTCAAAGACAGGCACACATAAATGAAAAGATAAATACATCTTAAAAAATAAATAAATGGAAGAGCCTTTTCTTTATTCTAAGATTTATCTTTATTATTTATGTGTGTGTATGTGTGTGCATATGTGAGTGTAGGTGTAGGCATCCACATAGGGAGTCCTTGGAGCTGGAGCTGCAGGTGGTGTGGGTGCTAGGAACTGAACTCAGGTCCTCTATAGGAACAAGTTCTTTTCATGGCTAAGCCATCTCTCCAGCAACAGAAGCATTGTCTTATAGTAGAATTCTGGGTAGCAAATCATCACAATTTGACTAACACCATATTCAGAATTTTTATAGGCAAGAATAAATGACTTCTGAAAATTAGTAGCACAAAAGTATGTTGAAAAGAAGTGGGATATTGGGGCTGGAGAGATGGCTCAGTGGGTAACAGCACTGACTTCTCTTTCAGAGGACCTGGGTTCAATTCCCAGCATCCACATGGCAGCTCACAACTGTAAGTACAGGATCCATCACCCTTACACAGACATACATGCAAGCAAAACACCAATGCACAGGAAATAAAAAGTAAATCATTTAAAAAAAGAATGAAGATATTAGCATAGCCTCAAAGCACCTGTGTCCAAGATGGTTATTAACTACAAGAAGGAGACAGTGACTTCACAGCAGACAAATCGAGAGGCACTTTGGACTTTTTGATGTGCTGTTCAGGGAAGGACACATCACTTCTGTGATATTTTACATTTTTAAATTAATTATTGTTTGTGTACGTGGTGTGGGTGGGGGGAAGTGTGAAATCAAAGCACATGTGTGGAGCTTAGAGGACAATTTGTGGAGTCTGATCTCCCCTTCCACTTTTATGTAGGTTCTGGGTATCGAACTCAGGTCTCCAGACTTTGACGACAAGCACATTTACCCATTGAGGCCTCTTGCTAGCCCTTCTGTGATATTGTTGCACAAAGTGAATAAGCAGAACTTTATCATGAGAAAACACTGGAAAGCCCCATACTGAGAACATTCTACTTTTCAGTACTCTTCAAAAATATACCAAGAACCCCAGAAAAGAGGAGGAAAGACAGGAGCTGCCCTAGCTTGGAGGACACCAAGGTGACATGACAGTTTTACTCACTGTGAGTTCTAAATTGGCTTCTGGAATAGAAAATGATGTTAGCAGAACAATTAGGACATTTTGAATATTTAAGAGATTAGCCAATGTTACTGTGTTAATGACAGTTTCCTGGTTTTTTAAATTTTAATTTTATGTGTATGGGTGTAGAGTCTTTCTCTTTCCCACCTGCTAGCTTCCAAATAATGGAAACTTCTTATTAATTATGAAAACTTGGCCAATAGCTTAGGCTTGTTTCTAGCTCACTCTTATAACTTAAATTAATCCATATCTTTTTTTTTAAATTTTTTTTTTGTTTTTGGAGACAGGGTTTCTCTGTAGCTTTGGAGCCTGTCCTGGAACTAGCTCTTGTAAACCAGGCTGACCTTGAACTCACAGAGATCCGCCTGCCTCTGCCTCCCAAGTGCTGGGATTAAAGGCATGCGCCACCACCGCCCTTTTTAAAATTTTTTTATTACTTTATAAATAATACCAATCAAAATTTCCACTTCCTCCCCTCCTCCCACTTCCCTCCCGCTCCCCCATTCACCCTCTCCCCTTCCCCTCCAGTCCTAAGAGAGGACAGGGGACCCTGCCCTGTGGGAAGTTCAAGGCCCTCCCCCCCTCCATCCAGGCTTAGGAAGGTATGCATCCAAATCCATATCTTTTAATCTATGTTCTTTTATGTGGCTCAGTTACCTTTACTTTGTAAGGCCCTTGCTGCTTGCTCAGTGTCCCTGATGTCTCCTCACGACTCTGCCCTTTTTCTTCCCAGCATCCTGTGTGCCTGGAAATACTGCTTAGCTATTGGTCATTCAGCTTTTTTATTAAACCAATCAGAGTGACACATCTTCACAGTGTACAAAAAGATTATTCCTCAACATATGGGTATTTTGTCTGCGTGTACATCTGTGCACCACTGGTGTGTCTGGTGACTTAAGAGGTCAGAAGAGGGCATCGGATCCCCTGGGACTGGAGATCATAGGATCGTGAGCAGCCACTTGGGTGCAGGAATCAAATGAAGCCTGGGTTCTCTGGAAGAAAAGCCAGTGCTCTTAACTCCTGAGTTATCTCACCAGCCCCCATTACCTTTTGTAAATACAAAATGAGATCACAGTGTATTTATTGTAACACTTAAAACAGTGCCTGTAGTACAGGATTTCTTAACACATGTCAGCTATTACCATAAGTAATATCGTCAAGTAATATTACAAGTAGGGAGTAATCTGTTATAAGTAATTTATTCATAACTTTTTAATACATTCTTATGTATTCCTTTTGTCCTTCTCCCTTTTCAAACCAGCTCAACTTTACTTACACATCCAGGATGTGTGGGGTTCTGTGTTTAATCCCCATTGATACACACACATACTCATGCTAACAGCAACGAGAAAAAAAACATTGCCATCATAGCCTGGCATAGAGTCATAGAAATGAATCATTTTGATCTTAGAAACCAGAGCACTTAGCTAATATTTGCTGAGTGCTGTGCTGCATAGTGTGAGTGTTATGTAAACGATATCAGTTTGTGTCACCAAGGTGATTAAGGACAGGAGGACAAGTAGAAGCTGTACCCTTAAAGTGTGAGGCAGACTATGATACGTGCAAGAGTCTTATTTGAACTGAGCGTAGTCAGCAAGGGGAGAGCTGTGTGTAGTTGAGGGAGGAATCAGTGGAGGAGTGGGAAGGTGTTAGCTTTTGAGCTGGATATGTGAGTAAAGCTGAGCTGCTTTGACAGCAAGGACGTGTTAGGAACCAGCAGTCTAGTCTGAGCAGAGCATAGACTGTATCTTTGTGAGTGGAGGAGAGTGGACTGGAAAAGTATGTTGGGACTAGAACTTTGAGTACATGGGGAGGACTCTAGCCCTGTGTCCATCATAGTGATAGGGATGCCTTCCCTTCCAGGGTGATGCTTCCGGCCCCAGGATTGTGGAACCCAGCAATTTCCAAAGAACTTTCTCTAGAAAGGAGAGAAGTTGGACATTGTAGAAGGCAAGTGATCCTAAATTTAGGATTGTTGCTGAGTTTGCCACAAGTTATTTGACCCCCAAATAGCCGAGGGGCTGAGAGGGATGGTATTCTCAAGTAGAAAGATAAATGGATGGAGATGATCTTGCTTTTGTGTGGTTGTTCTGTGAAGGGCTGGGTCACACTGGCTCTGGTGAAAACTGGAGCAGATTCAGAACCACCACTAAGGTCTGCTTTCCCCAAGGCAGACCATTTTAACAGAGCGCGGCATGACCACAGTGTCTGCATGGCCACTACCTGGTGATAGGACTGTCCAGTTTGTATTATCAGTGACTTAACTGGCAAGCTCTAAAAAAATGTAAAACTCTTAATTTCTACCACAACCTCTCTAGTTGAGACCTGAGGAAATTTGTGACTTTTCTAGGAGAGGTTAGGGAAGGAAAGGTAAGTGGGTCTGGTTTGGGCCGTGTGTGCATGTGTGTATCTTGCCAGCTTCAGTTGCACACACTTTGGCAATGTTTCTTAAAGTTCACAGACTCTTTGGGATAAGTAGGGTCCTTCCTTTTTGTTAATGAGGATACTGACACTTAGAAAGACTAACTTAATTGCTCCAACTTGTAGCTAAAAGAACACTTTAATGGGTATGTTGTTGGGTTTGCCACATTTCCTACCCCATTTCCTCCATTAATATTAAATTAATTTTTGGTATGTGCACACTACAGGTGAGGTACAAAGTAATCTTGAGCAGGGCATGGTGGCACATGCCTATAACGCTGGTACTCAGGATGCTGAGGTAGGAAGAGTGCAAGTTTCAGGTCTGCCTGGGCTACATATCAACACCCTGTCTCAAGGGGAAGAAAATTAGTTGGGGGAAAGAGGGAAGAGGTAAAGGGGAAGGGAGGGAGAGAAAGAAAAGAGAATATGATTTCATCTCATTTACCTGGATTTGGTCTGCTGGAGACTGTGAGCATCGCTGGCAGCAACAGAAGGAAGGCAGAGACTAGAACCTTCATTGTGGCTGTTGTTTGTTGGTGCTGTTGTTGCTTAAAGATGGTGTGGATTGTTACCACCTAGAGGCTTCTGATTCCTTGGAATGGCTTGGGTGGGGTGGTGTCTGCAGTTTAATCCCATGCCAGAGTACCAATTAGAAGGCAAGAAAAAGAAGGCGGTGCTGGTGATGTTGATAACAGATTGGACCAGGTGCTTTACAGGAATGTGGGAGGCAAAACCGGTCAAACAAAAGAAACACAACACTCTGGAGAACCAAAGAGTGACTGAAAGCTTGGCGCTGTCCTTGAGTCTTCACCCCCTACAGTGTTATGATTTTGTTGTCTTAGCTTTTTTCCAACACTTGAATTTCCTTGTACTTTTTGGCTGTTTATAGCAAGAAATGGGACACTGCCGGCTGGCAGAAGAGAGGCTGGCTGGTGTGTCTCCTTTGTTTATCCACTTGCAAATACCAGCAATGGAAGTACTTCTGTCTGGGTAGTTGTCCTGCCTTCACACTGTTGTCAGTTCCCTCCAGTTCCCTAACCACATAAGGGGAGGCAGAGCTGGAGTAAGAGGAGGCAGTTCAAATTGGGGAGGGCGAGGAGGACTTGAGTGTGATGACAAAACCTATTTTAAAAAGAGAAGGAAAGAAAGAAAAACAAACAAAAATGAAGGGCTAGTGGCTGATGAGCTAATTGTTCTGAGCTCAATTCCCAGGACTCACAGAGGAAGTAGAGAACCAATAAGTTATCCTCTGACCTCCATACTTGCTTGGTGGCATGCACACTCTCCTCACCCCTAAATAAATGTATTGAAAATGAAGAGATGCAATGTAGCTTAGTGATAGAATGCTTGTCTAGCATGTACATGGCCCCAGGTTTGGTTCTCAGCACCACAAAAAACCAAAACAACAATAAACAAACAAAATCAAAGGCAATTATCTTTGCTCCAAAAACCCTTCCCTGGAGCAGTGGGAGAAAACTAGGCCTCCTCTTGCTCATCAGGAAGTTGCAATGGTTTAGTTGCTTCAGTCTACAGGACAGGGGATTTTATTTGTGGGGGATCACCAGAGCTTCAGATCCAAGAAGCTTGAGGATTATAGGAACTATAGGCAAGAAGGAACTCTTGAACTGTGTTTGCCCACATCGGTGGGGATCTTGGTTCCAGTCTCTGGAAATGGCCCAAGGCAAAAGGAGAAAGCTGATAATGCTCACAGTCAACATTGAGGTGATTGTGCCAGCCAACTTCCTGGCAAACATGCACCTCACAAAAGAGAGGAATTTTATTTCTGGCTTGCAGTGTTAGAGGTTTTATTCCATGGCCAGTCTGCCCTGTCACTCCAGAGCCTGTGTTGAGAGATACACATCATGGAATGAGTGCACAGTGGAGAAAACCGCTCACGTCCTAGCAGCCAGGAAGCAAAGCAGACAGTGAGAAATAGGATTCTAATATTTTCTTTAAGGCTGTATACCCCACCACGACCTCATTATTTTCTATGAAACTCTGTCTCCTAAAGGTTCTTCTGACCTCCCAATAGGCTAGCCACCAGGTCTTTAACTCACAGGCCCTTGGGAAGCATGGAAGATCCAAACTATAACAATCTTGAACACATCAGCACTAAATTTGGTGTCTATATCAGAGACTTTAGGAATGTGTCAAAGAAAGAGGGATTGCTCAACTTGAATGCTGGGTGACATTTGTCAGGGTCGAACAGACAGTGAACAAGGAAGTCTTTTCTAGAGCCTCCACGAGTGAGGGAGTGTATGAAGTTGGTCCTGCAAAAGAAGTGATTTGATAAAATGATTTTAAAAATAGAATCTTAGTCTAGAGCTAAGGGTGACTTTGAATTTATAACAGTTCTGCTTCTGCCTCCTGCATTAAAATGTTTTTCCTCATTTCTCTTCTCCAGTTTGTCCTAGCTCAATACCATGCTGGAGGGTTGTGTTAGGTAGTGAGCACTCTCCTCACACCGATAATTTGGTCTTAGTCTGATACCACTGAAGCGGTTTCTTTCTATAGACAGCCTCTATTTTTAGGAGGCTGACATTTAGTCAGGGGATGGCATGTACTTCATAACCCTGAGATACAAATGGAGTCACCTTCACTAAGGACTGAGTTGGTAATTAGGTAAGATATGGATTTCTTAAAAAAAAATTATTTATTTATTTATTTTGAGATAGGCTTTCACTGTAGCTTTGGAACATGTCCTGGAACTAGTTCTTGTAGACCAGGCTGGCCTTGAACTCACAGAGATCCACCTGCCTCTGCCTCCTGATTGCTGGGATTAAAGGCGCGTGCCATTACCGCCCAGCTGAGATTTCTTTTTACTTTATGTGATAGGTGTTTCACCTGTATGTATGTGTACCATATCATGTAGTGCCTGAGGAGACCAGAAGAGGGCAGTGGATCCCTTGGGACAGAAGTTACAGACAGTTGTGAGTCACCATGTGTGCTGAGAACCATGTGTGTCTGTTTCTCTAGACCCCTATTAGTTTTAAATATTTAACTTTTATGTGTGTGTGTGTGCCATATTTATATAGAAGTTGGAAGAGGTCAGAAGAGAGCATCAGATTTCCTGGAGCTGGAGTTACAGTTTGAGCCACCCAATATGGGTGCTGGGAACTGAACTTGGTCTTCTGGAATGGCAGCAAGCACTTTTAACCATTGAACCATCCCTCAAGCCCTGGAAGCTTTAAAAAATTATAAATAACAACTTGTTTCTGTGCAACTGTGTCACAAATAAATTTGAATTGATGGATATGTAAATGAATGTGGTGATAACACAAGAACACACCTTTTTATATTTTAGCTAATAAAATCATTTAAAAATTTTTAAATTTTAACTAAAATAGAATTACATCCTTTACCCCCATTCTCTTTCTTTGTTTTGTTTCGTTTCATTTCATTTCCTTTTTTTTTGTTGTTGTTGTTGTTTGTGTTTTGAGACAAGGTCTCACTCTGTAGTCCAAGCTAGCCTTGAACTTGGGACGCTGCCTCAGCCTCCTGAGTGCTGCATTTGTAGAATCATATACCACTTCATGAGGCAGGACTTGAGCTGGGTCTCACACGGGAGGTAGAGATTGGGCTGGTGGAGGGCAGAGAGCAAGTCAGTGCAAAGGGTGTGTGGGCATACAGAGTGGATTGGGTGGGGTCTTTGGGGGCAGGGGCTGTTGACTACCTTTTTATTTGAGTTTTATGAACTCAACAGGGCCTGGCACCACGGAAGTACTCTGCAAATGTTTAATGAACAAAGCAATAGGTTTTCAACCCCTTAACTTGGTGTGATAAGATAGGAAGATTGAAAGTAAGAAAATGTTACTGATAGTCACTCATGTGTTCACACAGAGCTTCATCCAACTGCCCATCACTCCATCCTGTGTTGAGGCCACTGCAGAGCCAGGGAGCTCTCCCTCAGTTCTCAGCCTGTTAGCTCCTACTCCCCTAGGTCCTGACTGCTGCTCAGCTCCATCTATCTGCTTTCCCCTTTCTTAGACCTCGGATAATGAGTGCCATAGGTCATGTGGGTCCTTCACGTTTCTTGATATGGAACACTCTTAAGACAAATGGAATTTTGAATTGGTTCCTTCAGTAGCCTAAAGCTCTGAGGGCAGGAAAGCATTTGATTTTATTGCTCCAATGCCCAGTGGATTGTGAGTTCAAGACCAGCCTGTGATATAAAGAGTGAGTTCTATAATTTTGAACAATTTGGTGTCGGTGGAGCATCCAGGTTCCAAGCCGCGCTCTAACAATGTCGCCCTTGAAATCACCATGACAGGCGTTTTCAGACATCTAGCCCTGCCTGAAGTGCCAGTAAGGAAATATAGGGATCCTGAGCGCTTGCTCTCTGGGTCACAGTCTCATCTTGTGCTCTCTCTTCAGTCCTGGTCGTGCTCTTGGCAGGCACTGATGCCAGCTGGTACCAGAGAACACCCTTCAAGTGCCCGTCCATTTCCCACTGGCCACTTTCCAAATGACATAATCTGAAGCTCTCCTGTCACTTCCCCATGCCCAGAGCAGAAACTGAATTCTTGGAATGTCTAGCCAGAGTCGCAGTGCGGCAGGAGTGCCGGCTTCCGCATCCTGGACCATGTTCCTAGTTAGAGCCGAATCCCACATCTGCTGCCTCTTCCCACCTGTGCTGTGGGCAGCCACAGGCCTCTTTGCGTGTATCTTTTTTATTTTGTGAGACAAATCTCACATCATAGCTTAAACCAATGATTCTCAACTTTCTGATGCTGCGACCCTTTAGTACAGTTTCTCATGTTGTGGTGACCCCAACCATAAAATTATTTTACTTCATAACTGTAATTTTGTTACTGTTATGAATTGTAATGTAAATATCTGATAGGCAGGATGGTCTTAGGCGACTCCTGCAAATGGGTTGCTTGCCCTCCCCTGCCAAGAGGATCCCAACCTGCAGGTTGAGAACCACTGTCTTAAACTGACAGGAGAGCACAGGGGCTTCAGATTACATCACTTGGAAAGTGGCACTTGGAGGGTGTTCTTTGGTACCGGCTGCATCAGTGCCTGCCAAGAGCGCGACCAGGACTGAAGAGAGAGCACAAGATGAGACCGGGCAACAGAGAGCCAGTGCCCGGGATTCCTACTTCTCTTTCTTGGCACTTCAGGCAGGGTTAGATGTCTGAGAACACCTGTCATGATGATTTCAAGGGTGACATTGTTAGAGCGCGGCTTGGAACCTGAGTGTTCCACCAACACCAAAGTGTTGGGAATTATAAAACTAACTTCACCTTCAGGGCCAGCAAAATGGCTCCTCAGTGAGGGCTCCCGTCACTGAGCCTAGGGACTGGAGTTTGATCTCTGGGACTCGCATGGTGAAGGAAGAGCTGCCCTGCAAGTTGTCCTCTGACTTCCGCCGGTGCACACGTGCACCTGAAGCGAATAAAAATGTAACGAAGAAAAACCCTTTGTTTCAAATGTGACAGTGCCCTGTGATGTGGGCTGAGCTGTTATTTTTGACGTCATTTGCAGTTGATATGAGTGGTTGTGATTCTCCTACCACCTCTGTGACTTGGACTTCACCCTCTACCAGCACCAAGCTCTCCTAATGAGAATGGTTAAGAATGTTTTTACCAGTCACGGTCACAAGGTGGCAGCACCACCTCACTGGTTTAAAGGGTAGACTATGTGACTAGGTCAGCTGCCCCACTGAGTACCTGTGGAGTGACAGACTTTTGGTCCTGTGAATCACTTGCATTTAGAGCTGGAAGACATTTTAGAGAAGAGCTCTTCAGACTTTAATGTGCTTACAACCACACAATAACCACATGGTTACTGTTCACATACAGATTCTGATACTTGTAGTGGGACCTGAAGTCCTCCCTCCCTCCCTCCCTCAGTCCCTCCGCCCCTCCGTCCCTCCCAACATGCCTGGTCTCTTTGCTGCGCTGCTCTACTCCCTCCCATCTCCTTTCCTCCCTCCCTCCCTCCCGCCTTCCCTCTTTCCCTCCCTCTCTCCCTCCCTCCCTCCTTCCCTCTTTCCCTCCCTCTCTCCCTCCCTCCCAACATATCTGGTCTCTTTGCTTCTCTGGCCTTGCTGTGTTGCCTAGGCTGGCCCTGGACACCTCCACCCCTACTGCTGCTAAGATAGGAAATGCATCACTGCTGGTTGGTCGCACGTTAAGCACCAAGGGTTTAGAGATCACTTTAGAGATGAATTTTCATTGCCATGCTTTGATGTATGGATGAAGCAAGAATGAAGGCTGGAGGAGAATCTGTCTTGTCTGGTGTAGCTATGACTTTGATATACAACATTCTCTTTGTTTTTTAAGGCAGGGCCTCAGTGTGTAGCTCTGGCTGCCTTAGAACTCTATGTAGATCACAGAGATTCCCTTGCCTCTGCTTCCCCAGTTTTGGGGTTAAAGGTGTGCACCACCATGCCCTGCCTGGCACTTTTTCTTTTAAATCCAGGGTCTCCCTCTAAGTGCTCTTCTCACTGTCCCCTGTCCCTGTCCCCTCTGTCATGGTCAGCAGCTTCTCTGGTTTAGAACTCAGAACTCTCTTTTCCCCTTTGATCTTTGCTCAGGTGTCATTTGATGGCTCCTATACCCCAAACCTTCAGTGGCTGTTTGCAATCACAGGCCTCGTTCACATGTCTCTGACTAGTTTCCATAGCCCTGCGACATAGAACTCCACTTTAGCAAGTTTGCCTAACTTGTGGTTTCTCAGTCACATCTTTCTGTCACAGTGATCCCTGCTCCTTCCCTTTCCTAAACTGTGTTCGGTCTTACGCCGTGGGTTCTGGAGTCAGACACAGTAGTTTCTGATTGCAAGTGCACCATCAGCCTTGGCAATCACCTTCCTTTCTGAAGTAACCCCATGTGCTGATTGAGATGAATAAATGGGAAAAATATCAGGCTCCTTCTCTGAGAACTTCTAATCAGCGTCTACAACAGTAACCAGCCCCTGGCTCCCTTTGCTTGTATCTGTTTCCCTGACCCTACTGTTCAAATGCCCAATCCCAAACCCTCCTTCCTCTGGAAATGTTTCCCAGCCATTCCTGACCCAACTCTTTTTTTTTTTTTTTGCTGTTGTTTGTTTTTTGAGATGGTTTCTCTGTAGCTTTAGAGCCTGTCCTGGAGACCAGGTTGGCCTAGAACTCACAAAGATCTGCCTGTCTTTGCCTCCCGAGTGCTGGGATTAAAGGCATGTGCCACGACTGCCCAGCTTGACCCCACTCTTTTGTGAATTATTTCACCCAAGTATTAGCATCTAGTGTGCCAACCCTCTCAAGAGACAGTTGAAAGATCTTAGCTATGTGAAGGGCAGTTTTTTTTTTTTTTTAAATATTTATTTATTTATTTTACATCCTGACCACAGATTCCCCTCCCTCCTCCTTCCCAGTCCCTTCCCACCAATTCCCCTCTACTCCCCCCCTCCCCCCCACAATCCATTCCTCTTCTGTTTCTGTTCAGAAGAGGGGAGGCCTCCCGTGGATATCGACAAAATACGGCATATGAAATTATAGTAAGAACTAAGCCCCTCACCTTGTATTAAGGCTGGGCAAGGCAACTCAATATGAAGAATAGGGTCCCAAGAGCCAGCGAAAGAATCAGAGACAGCTCCTGCTCCCTACTGTTAGGAGTCCTACAAGAAGACCAAGCTACATGGCTGTCACATATAAGCAGAGGGTCTATGTCAGTTCCATGCAGGTTCCCTGGTTGTCGGTTCAGTCTCTGAGCTCCTATGAGCTCAGGGTAGTTGAATCTGTGGATGTGTTCTTCTGGTGTCCTTGACCTCTCTGGCTCCTACAATCTTTCTTCCCCCTTTTCTGAAGGATTCCCTGAACTCATCCTAATGTTTGGCTGTGGGTCTGCATCTGTTTTCACCAGTTGCTGTGTGAGGCCTCTCTGATGAATACTGGGCTAGGCACCAATCTATGTGTATAGCAGAATATTGCTAGGCATCATTACATTGATATCCCCCCCCCTTTTCCTGCAGTTGTGTTTGGTTCTATCCCGTTCTCTGGGCCAGTCAGCCTCTGGGTCCTGGCCCTCCAGGTGGTGTCAGGGGTGGGCTCCTTATTGAGCTAATCTTCTTTTTAGATTTTTTTTTTGTGTGTGTGTGTGAGAGAGAGGTTGGGAGTTATTTTAATGCTGCATCAGTTCCTTCTGGGATCCAGTGTCAGTCAGACCCTGGTAGATTGTGAGTACTTTAGGGCTGACTCTCATCAGGGTCTTTCTCGATTTTGGTGTTCTCTTTTGCATATGATGAGCTATTCCCTCTCTGGGAGGGATTGACGAAAACATTCAAGTTATTATCACTTAAGATTTTTAGCTGGACATGGTGGTGCAAGACTTTAATTCCAGCACTTTGGTAGGCAGAGGCAAGTGAATCTGAGCTCATGGCCAGCCGGGGCTACTTAATGAGTGAGACCCGGTCTCAAAAAAGGTTAAAAATAAGGTTGTGCATGTTTGTCTGTGACTACACTACCTAAGGAGGCCAGAGGCATCAGACTCACTGGAAGGGGAATTACGGGCAATTGTGAGCCATCAGATGTGGACACTGGCAATTGAACCCAGGTCCTCTGCAAGGGCAGCGGGTGCACTTCACTGCTGAGCTATCCCTCCATCCTGATGAAATCTTCTAATGAAACTCCCGGAAGTGCCATAAGGAACCTGAGCACAGCGAGAACTTGGGCACAGGCAGAGCTGCTTCAGCAGTCAGGTGACGGGAGATGGCGCGCTTTCCTACTTTGGGAACTTAGAGCAGAGTCTTCACCCTCTCTCCTCAGAGGACACTGAGGACATCAACTGCTGCTGCTCAAGGGAGGCCCTGTGCCTGTG
>PVIU01000872.1:0-22204 GCA_004026605.1 Ondatra zibethicus
GGAGATCCCAGGTGTCCACAGGGATGTCCCCAGCTAGGTCCTTGGGCAGCAGAGGAGAGGGTGCCGGAACTATCATTGTCCCATAGTCACACTGATGAATATCTTGATCACATCCATAGAAATTTCGTCCGATGGATGGAGATAGAGACAGAGACCCACATTCACACCAGAGCAATGGATTGAGCTCCCAAGGTCCAGTGGAAGAGCAGAAGAACCTTCATCCGGCGACGGATGGAGATAGAGACAGAGACCCACGTTGGAACACTGGACTGAGCACCCAAGGCCCAGTTGAACAGCAGAAGGAGGGAGAAGATGAACACAGAAGTCAGAACCGCAAGGGATTCGTCCACCCATTGAGATGGTGTGCCCGAGCTAGTGGGAGCTCACCAAAGCCAGCTGGACTGGGACTGAACGAGCATGTGATCGAAACAGACTCTCTGAATATGACTGACAATGGGGACTAACTGAGAAGCCAATGATAATGGCACTGGGATTTGATTCTACTGCATGTACTGGCTTTTTGGGATCCTAGTCAGTTTGGATTCAGACCATCCTAGGCCTGGATGGAGGCGAGAGGGCCTTGGGCTTCCCACAGGGCAGGGTAACCTGCCCTCTCTTAGGACTGGAGGGGAAAAGGGGAGGGGGAGTGGGGAAGCGGGAGGGAAATGGGAGGAGAGGAGGAGGTGGAAATTTTGAATGGTACTATTTATAATGCAATAATAAAAAATTAAATGTGGAAAAAAAATAAAGGCATATTCTCAGTTTAAAAAAAAGAAAAGAGATGTTGAAAAAATGTATGTAAAAGAAAGATGTGTAGCTGTGTGAATATAGATGTAACTGTATATAGAGATGTATGACCTTTTAGGAGAGAGATGTATGTATTTAAAGAGAGTTATATAACTGTATGTAAAGAATGTAGCTGTGTGGATACAGAGAGATTATCAGAGAGCATTTTAAGCTGAAGTAAATGAGAAAGTTACCATCTGAAAGCATCTGGGTTTCCTTATTTTTTCCTCTCAGATAGAAAAAGGTCTAACCCTCTTCTAGAAACAATTTTTTCCTAAGCCCTTGCTATCTGGAGACATTTCTTTGTGCTACCCTGGAGCAGTCATGAGAACATGAGAGCTTGCTATCCTTGCCTGCATTATACTGCCCTAAATATTCTGTCTGTCTGTCTCTCTGCCTCTGTCTCTGTCTCTCTCTCTCTGTCTCTCTCTCTCTCACACACACACACACATACACACACACACATCTCACAATTCACACACACACATCACTGACACAATACAAAATTAGAAGCCACTTGTAAGTCAACAAATTACATTTACTATTCATTGTAGCAATTTAGAAAGTGTCATTCAGCAAGTAACTAATAACTGTCCTAAGTAACAACTCCTACCTACTTATTATCCAGCATAAGTAAAAATTTTCAATCTTATATAAGAGTTATGTTGTTAATTGTCTTTCTGTGTCTGGGTTACCTCACTCAAAATAATGTTTTCTAGCTCCATCCATTTTCCTGCAAAATTCAAGCTGTCATTACTTTTTTCTGCTGTGTAGTATTCCATTGTGTGTACCACATTTTCCTTATCCATTCTTCGGTCTAGGAGCATTTAGGTTGTTTCCAGGTTCTGGCTATGAGAACAGAGTTGCTATGAACATAGTTGAGCACATGTCCTTGTGGCACAACTATGCATCCTTCGCATATATACCAAAAAGTGGTATTACTGGGTCTTGAGGAAAGTTGCTTTCTAATTTTCTGAGAAATCGCCACATTGACATCCATAGGGGTTGTACCAGCTTGCATTCCCACCAGCAATGCAGAAGTGTTCCATTTTCCCCACAACCTCTCCAGCATAAGTTGTCATCAGTGGTTTTGATCTTGGCCATTCTTACAAGTGTAAGATGGAATCTCAGAGTTGTTTTGATTTGCATTTCTCTGATGACTAAGGATGTTGAGCATTTCCTTAAGTGTCTTCAGTCATGTACTCACTCATAGGTGGTTTTTAAACATAAAGCCAGCCTACAAACCACAATCCCAGAGAACTTAGACAACAATGTGAGCATTGAGATTTATGTAGATTTAATCTACATGGGAAGTAGAAAGTAGAAAAAGACAAGATCTCCTGTGTAAATTGGGAGCATGGGGACCTTGGGGGAGGATTGAAGAGGGGGGAAAGAGGCAGGGAGGGGAGCAGAGAAAAATGTAGAGCTCAATAAATATCAATAAAAATGTATATAAAAAAGAGTTATGTTGTTATATATACATTATGTGCTAAATATAATATTTATCCTTTGATTAAACTACTTGTTAAAAAAATCACTATGTAGATAGCTATTAATACTTAGAATATAATATGCAATCAAATTACATATAGAAATGACTTTGATTCTTACGCCATGTCTTTCTTAATTTTATTTTCATTTCATATTTTGTTGTTTTCTGATTCATTATAATTTAATGTCTCATCAGTTCTATAAGTAGATTCTGTAGGGAAATCGTAAATGACAGAACTATAAAACTATAGAACTATAAAAAAGAAGGAAAGTTTCATAATGCATTAGATTTTATAGCACACCTGTACACAAAGGTTCTAATGTAAAAGCTAATGTGAAATATTAGATTCATATTATTTACTGATGGAGAATCATTATAAACAAATTTCAAAGTATTAAGATAAACATATATTACTACTAAATTATCACATAATATTATGAATGTTGGAGCTATGACATATTATGTAAAAATGTCTCACAAAAAAGTTGAAGTCAATTTCTTAATCCATGCACAACGCATTAATACAAATTAAAGAAATCATAGTTAATTCATTAATTTTATTCAATATGGGATAATTTGTTCAATATGTAATAATTCATTAAGCATATTTTACATACCAAAAAGGCTCCAAGGCACTGATATATAATAAAGAAGAACAAAAACTATTCTAAATTTACTCAGCTTGTGAATTCTTAAGGTACAGTAGAATTAAAATTTAAAAATAAACTTATAATTGGCATTTTAATCAGTGTTATGTGGAATGATTAAAGGAGTTAGACAGTCAAAAATTATGTTCTGCTAAAGTAATGAAAACCACAAAAGAATTATTAAATTTTTAGGTAGGAGAAATAAATCAGTAGTTAAGAACATTGACTGCTTTTCCAGAAGTGGGTTCTATTCTCAGTACCCACAAGGCAGTTCAATACTGTAAATGCGGTTTCAGAATATCCAACACCTTCACACAGACATGCATGCAAGCAAAACACTAATGCACATGAACTAAAAATAAACAAAAATTTATAAATAATTATTAAATTATTAATTTTTTAAAGTTAAACTTTTAAGTAAATTTTCAGATGTAATTAACTTTATAAATTAAAATAAAATAATGAAATTTTAAAGGGAATTATTTTATTGGAGATCATATAACTTTTATTTTGTATAACAAAAAGTTTACACACTATCTCTCTAGATGGTATGAATTTTCAGTATTTCAATATTTTTTTACTTCTATTAGTAATTTCATGGAATATAAATGATTACTACTTTCACTTGTAAGGAAGTAAATGATGCGATTAATTTCTTTAGCATAGGTCAGACAGAAACTAATCACAGAGAGATTCATTCCAAGGGATCTCAAATACTGGGTCAATGAATCCTGTGCCTAGAACCATGTGTGAATAATTTGAGAGTGATATCATCTCCTGACCTTAATACCTGAAGTCTTTTCATCTATCTTATATGGAAAGGACATTCTTAGGATACGTGTGAGTAAATAAGCATTGTTTGTAGTTACACAAATGTATCATTTTTTACTTAATTTGAAAATTAGAGCAATGTAATAGCATTTTGGTGTCACTGTTGAAAATAGAATTTGAGAGCATAGGTATTATTTAGCTATGCAGCTAACAGGAAAACAGGACAATTATTTTTTTTTCGAAGCAAATACTGAACCTTTTAGGAAACTTGCCAGTTTGTTATGATCAACCAAGTGAACCGTTGTACAGATTTAGTCATCTTCTAACCATTTTCCTGAATGTATATGACTGTTGTCATTACTGTTCTGTTGTTGTATAGAGCCATCATGACAAAGGCAACTCTTATAAAAAGAAAGCATTTATCTGGGTCCTTGCTTACAGTTTCAGAAAATTCATCAGTGATCATCTCGGCAGGAAGCAGACAGGAATGGTGCTGGAGCTGTAGATGGGCGCCTAGAGAATGACGAGACACCACATGTGCATAACCTCAAAGCCCAACTTCAGTCCCATCAAGCAAGGACACAGCTCCTAATCATTCTCAAACAGTTCATTAACTGGGTACTATGTGTCTTGAACACAATTTCTCTAAAACTAAATTTGTTTGCTCTCTTTCATCTTTTTTATTCTCTCTCTTTCCTCCTACCCTTCTCTCTTTTCCTTTCTCCCCTTCCTTTCTTCATGCTTCCATTTTTTCCTTCCTTCCTTCCTTCCTTCCCCCCTCTCTTCATTTCTTTCTTTCTTCTTCCTTCTTTTCTTCCATATTTTCTTCTTTCCTTTCTTGCCTTTCCTTTTCTTTTCTTCTGCCCTTTTTTTTCTGGTAAAAGTCTCCCTTTTTCATATGTAACCTAGGGAGGCCTTTGTTTCACAATACCATTGCATTTGCCTTCTGGTACCACGATTGTAGAATTGCAGACATGGAACTATATGCCATTATCTCAGACTTTTTCCTCTCTCTCTCTCTTTCTCTCTCTCTCACACACACAAACACACACACATACACACACACACACACACACACACACACACACACTACACATACTGATGAGTAACATTATTCCTAGCACCTTTTCTTGATTCTGTCTTTGTGATTTTCATATGTCCACACTTACCTTCACTTATCTCAACAAATAAATTGTAATTTCATAGATTGATGTTTAAGTGTGCATTTCCATTTTATAAAATCCATTTAAGCCATTAACTAGTTAGTTTTCTTTCTACAGAAAACTTTCAGTGACTATGGGGTTATTGATCTGATAAGGAAATAGCCACAGTATTTTATTTCCTCAATCTTCTACATTGGTTTATATATTTTTATATTATATGTTTATTGTAGTAGTACAAATCTATAGTAATTCATTATTAAAATCATCAAGTATAGGATTGTGTAACAGAAAAATAATACATTCTGAATGTTAAACTTGAAAAAACACTGTTTCTTTATTTCAAGCGAGAGATACATACAAATTCAGAGATAAAATTGTTACTATCTTTTTTATTTATCCAAATACTATTTGAAATTAGAAATGAGCAATTAAACATGTGGAGTATATAATTTTTCCTAGGTTTATAATGAAAAAATTCTCAAGCAAGCAAGCAATTCTTTATATAATATTTACTTAAGCATTTTATATATTTTTCATGTTATAAAATATTATTTTCATATTTTAGCTAATTAAATTAAAACTTCGGATCATTTGCAGATTATTCAGAAGCTATTTCATGCAGTAGAAGCTGAGAAGAGAACCTCTCATGGAATTTTTTATATTAACCAGTCATGCATCATAGAAAAGTTTACCAGTGGTTTATTGCAAGGAAACATGAACACATAAGGCAGGAAGGACTTCCAAGATACATGCTGTATATGCACTTCTTTGGGTGACAGAAATAATAGCCCACTAAGTAGAAATATTTGTAGCAATTTAAAACACTGAAGATGAAACGTGTCATAAATAGAAATCTCTCAGTGTAGGAGCTGGTGCAGATTTGTTTCTCAATAAAACACAAAGTCATGTTCTCTCACCTTATAAAATTATCTACCCTTGCAGTAAAATAACTGCTTTACTGTTTTTCTATATTTTCTACATAAATATGCATTGTTACTTATGCTTCTAGAATGTTTTAGCATTCCTAAACTTATAGTAGACTACTAAAAGCTGCTTGCATACAATAATTCTTCTTTTCAATGTTTAGGTCAAATTTGTGAGTGCATTAATGCTGTCACACAAGAAAGTATTTTACTAGCTACAAGGATTAGCACTGACCTTTATTTAAATACTAGTTTTATGCCTTGGAAGGGCAGCAGTTCCATGAGAATGTTGGTTTTCATGCATAGAATTAGTCAATCTGTGAATAAAAAGATGTTCTCATTTTCATAGATAGGATTTCCAATCAATAGGTCAAACATATCTTATAAGGTTTGATTGAAAATTTGGCTTAAGCCAGAAGGATGCTAGGAATTTTAAGATGCCCATTTAATTTAATGATTCTAGTACCTTTATACATTAAATACCTCTTTCCCTCATTTCTCCTTCTCTGCCTTCCTATTCCATCTTTGCTTTACTAACTTATTTTTCTTTCTTTCCTTCCTTCAATGATCCTAACAGTATATGGTAGGACATATAAACATAAATTTATAAAAATATAAATAGAAAATTATAATAAAATTATTAGATAAATTAATTTCAGAGACACAATAAGTGATAATATCAAGGGGTATCAACGAATTAGAGCTAATTTCACATAAACAAAATCTCACAGTTGAGTACCAGATTAATATGAGTAAGTTTCACAGAAACAAGATCTTGAAAGTGATGAGATAGCAGAATGAAAGACTGGGTTTAGACACCTCAAAAATATACTCATGAAATATATATGTTTGGGTTAATTATTCTTTACTACCTCATTTTCTGCATTTTAAGATATAAAGTACAATTTTTAACTTTTATTTTAAAAAAAGGCCAATGAAAAGTAATTTTATCATTTTTAGGCCATGTGGTTTCTTCTCCCAAACTCCTTGAATTATAAAAACTACCTACGATGAGTATTATGGAAATGAGAATCTTAGAAACAGAAAACAAAGCCGGAGAGTAAAGGATCTCCTTTATTCTTTGGTGGGTAGGATGCATTCTTAAGTCTGATTTTACACTACAGGACCTGTAGTCTTCATTTTTCTTCTGTGGTAGTAGAGATTGAAGCTAGGGTCTTGAATGTGAGAAATGACTACTCTAAACTGACCTGCAACCTCATGCTCTGTTGTTTCACTATTAACATTATCTCAATATAAATTGCAATTTCATCTTTCTATCACATATATACATGTAGATATCAAGCCTTTACATTGTTATTATATTACTTAATTTATACTGATGCATAACTAAATTATTTAAACATTTGCCATGATAACTTTTATTGTGAGTAGATAAAAATATCACATAAAATGATAAACAAAATAAACAAGTGTGTTATTTTCCTACAGTGCTTTTAAGTAATGCCATACATAATATATTCTTGCTGCCAAAAAATGAAAATGAAAGAATAGTATAGTTATGGTTTGTCAATTTTAGATGCATTACTGCTGCAATTGATTTGTACTCTCTGTGGGTAAGGAGTTAAAAGCATACTTCAGTAATTTGTAAGAAAACATCTTTTATTCACAAATAAAAACACTACCTTTTAAGTGGCTTAGGCACATCAAAGATACCTTATAAAGTTCAGCCTCAAAGAGAGCAACAGTTATATGTTGCATATCATGTGTGGCATCAAACAGTGTTCCCTCTTTTTCATTGGAATAACAAGCCATTAAATGAACTGTTTCCTCTACGTAATACAATGTTGCAATTGAAAGATGTGAGTTTTTACATCACAAGCACATTCACCCCAAATAAGTGAATAGCAAATACTATATTCAATATTTTAGAAAACTATACAAAAATTTATGGGTCCAAAACAAACAAAAACAATTTCATATACAAATGAGTGTAAACAAGAGTGATAATGCATTATTCACTTAACTGGCATCAAAAGGCAGAGTGATTTTCTTGTAGGAAAATTAGGTTCTATTCATAACCGTATGCTGAATTAAAATACAAATAGAAATACTATTAAAATTAAATTTTAAGGATCAAAATATAGATTCTACTAGGTAATATACTCCAATAAGATAAATCTTATATTAAGAAATACTTGTGTCTGAGAAAAGATAGATATTTGAATGTAGGGCAAAGTGAAACCAGAGTGATAATGACATTTGAGAAAGCATCTGGATTTAGTAAGCATCCATAGCAGTTGAACATTACTTCAAAATGAAACTCTCTAAAAAGAACCAAAGAAGGCAACAAATAATTTGTTTTGTTTGTATGAGAATGAAGGTAAAATATAAACAATAACTTCTATATTATATATATACTATATTATATATTCTATATAAAAAATAGCTTCTATTTTAAGAAATTAGAGAACAGTAACTTTGGCCTAAGTAAAATTAAAGGAAAAGAATTAATTGTTGTACAAAATAAAACTAAGCATATGTGGATGGGGCCTAAAATTATAGAATAGTGACAGAATATGTTTACTATATCCAAAACCCTATGTTCAGTCCTTTCATCTGAGAAATAAAACTTAAAAATAGACAAACAATATATAAGACCAATATTATTATTACGATTAACTTTAAAGAGACCAATACAGTTGATGATTTGTAATATGAATAATGATGGTATTAAAATAAGACAAAATAAATAACTATCCCAATATGTGAAAATCAAATGAAATAGATGATGTAATGGTAGGCAGAAACTGTGAAACTTAGGTAGGTTAAGATAATCTGAATACATTCATATCTATCAAAGAATTTTATTACAATTCACTTTCATTCATCCTCACACAGAATCATTACATATACCAACCAAGTGTTGCTTTATCAACTGATGATTCAGAAAATTTCTGAACAAAGAAAAGCAGACAAGATACTTGCTATTTCCTTTTCTTCAACTCCT
The DNA here is from genome assembly GCA_004026605.1 of Ondatra zibethicus. NCBI lineage: Eukaryota > Metazoa > Chordata > Mammalia > Rodentia > Cricetidae > Ondatra > Ondatra zibethicus. Next base: position 8,751 of record PVIU01000872.1, read on the forward strand.
ACAGCTCAACTTCAAGGTTAGCTGAAGATTCTATAAATATCTAAATAAGGTAGCTCTTTAGACATTCCTACAAAACATCAGCACAATACAAGTCTCTTGAACTACTACCTAATGGAAGACATATAAATCATGAAAATAGTTAATTTTACACATGTAATACAAAATTTCCATTTTTCCATAGCCACTCTTTTAACTCATTACTTTCTTTTACTTTTTTTTTTTTTTTTTTTTTTTGCTCAACACATACTGCAAATTCTAGATAGAGCCACTGTGTAAGAAATTAGAGACTACAGGCTTTGAAGACCAATACTGGAATGATAGCATAGTCTATGTTCTGAATATATTAATGAAGTTAAGTCCAGAAAGCAAGTTTATGCACAGTTTGTTTTTCTGTGCTCAAGTAATGAAGAGTTAATGCTGTAATAATAAGATAAACTCATTTATTATAATAATTAATAATATGTGTAGCATAATTAGATACATATTTTTGAAAAGATATATAAAACTTTGTGGAAAGAAAACTTAAAAATGAATATAAATAAGGAGTTATTTCATGTCTGTAAATTGAAAGCCTGAGTATCATTACCATGCTTATTATACTTATCCAAAGTTTACATCCATATATAAAAAGAATTAAAATTCAATAATGAAACCCATACATCCATTAAAAATACATAATATCTACATAGACACCCCACCATGTTAATATGTACAGATGGGAAATCACCATATCAAATTTGTTAACATAACTTGTTGTAGGAATTGAGATCTCAAGTATAAGTGAAATATCACCTTTGGCATCGGTACACTCTGAAGTTCCAAAGTATCACTCATTAAGAAAACAGTCAGAAGCACTGCTGGGAGAAGAAAACCTAAGATGGCCACCTTAATAAAGATTCTGTCATCTTTCTAAAAAAATGTTTAAAAATTCAAAAGTAATACAATGTAGAAACAGAATGGGAAGAACTATTTTAAAATAAATACCCTAACATTCATTTCAAGTCATTAAGGGTATGGTGAAATATTATCAGTTATCTTCAAAATGTTCAGATGCAGTAGCAACTTACCTTTTCTCTTCAAATAAAATAACTGTTCATTGTGGGATTTCACCCACCATTTTACTTTGGTCTAATGAGGAGAACATTAAATGCCTGTTAATTCACATTATTATTGAACATTATGTAGAGTGCAAATTTCAGACCTCCTAAAATGTCAAGGTCATCAAAATAATGTAAGTAAATGAAGTACAGTTGTTATGAGCCTAATGATATATGACTACCATTTTATTATGGAACCTAGGACACAATCCTCGAAAGAAAATAAGGGTATATGATAAAAGTAAACAAAATATTAAGTAATGAATCAAATAAAATCATTTGGTTAAAATATTATTGGGTCATTCTCTGGTCCATATAGCTATAATTATAATAAAACGTGATATGGTGTATGCAAGAGCACTCTATATTCACTGTAAATCTTAAACACTTCCAAAGTTAATAAGCATGACAATTTTAAATTCATTTCATTAACCTCCTCTATACAGATATTTTGTCAATATTACATTTAGATACCCAACACTATTTTGATGTGATAAAAAGTGTTCATTTTTATGTCAGTAGAAATATTCATTTTTATAAGATTCCATATCATTCCTTATAGTCTCTCATTTCAAACATTTAATGCTTGGAAACTACTTGAATGTCTCTCTGTAGGCAAGACTATAAATCTGTGCTTCTCCAGTGGCTCACGACCCTTCTGGGGTTGCATATCAGATACTTATGTTGTCAGTTAAGACAGTAGCAAAACTACAATTATGAAGTAGCAGCAAAATAATTTTATTTTTGCGGTAACCAGAACATGAGAAACTACATAAAGTGTCACAGCATTAAAGAATTAGAGGTTGGGAATAGTGGCTGTAAACTGTGTGTTCAGACACTTTCAAAAGAAATGGAGGTTTCTTGAATATGTATCATTAAGTTAAATAGAGCCAATCAAGAAATTATAGATACTTTTCTATATGACACTTTTATTTTATACTTAAAAATTTTATATGAATACTGCATCTAAATCCTTTGTGCCCTCTAACTCTCCCATATCCTTATCCCATATCAATAATTATTTCTTTAATTATTATTGTTACACACATGTTTATGCTCATATATTTACTATTTTATGTAGAACAGAGTCCAATTATCTGTGCTACATGTACTTTTGCCCAGGTAAGAATAAAGAAATTTTTAAGGATAGTTAGAACAATGTATGCAAAGCTTTTACAACACATTTCTATCACTGCACATTTAACCAAGCTCCTTGATTACACATCAAGAATATTAAAACTCCAATGAGACATGCAATTTCAGAGTTTACCTCATGTCATGTAGACTTAAGAACTATCACAAAATTAATAGCCAAGATGGGTTTATAATAGTGGAAACACTGTATTAATTCCTACAGGATACATGAAGGAATACAGTGTACCTAAACCTATTCAAAAAATAAGTGACTAGTCAGTCAGTCCCCATTGTCAGTCATATTCAGAGAGTCTGTTTCGATCACATGCTCGTTCAGTCCCAGTCCAGCTGGCCTTGGTGAGCTCCCACTAGATCAGGCACACCATCTCAATGGGTGGACGAATCCCTTGTGGTTCTTACTTCTGTGTTCATCTTCTCCCTCCTTCTGCTCTTCAACTGGGCCTTGGGAGCTCAGTCCATTGCTCTGATGTGAATGTGGGTCTCTGTCTCTATCTCCATCCATCGGATGAAATTTCTAGGTGGTGATTAAGATATTCATCAATGTGACTCTGGGACAAGGCTAGATCCGGCACCCTCTCCTCTGCTGCCCAAATACCTAGCTGGGGACATCCCTGTGGACACCTGGGATCCCCTCCAGTGCCAAGTATCTTGCCAGTCCTAAAATGACTCCCTTAATGTTGATATCTTATTCCCTTCTCCAATATCCACCTTTCCTCCATCTGCACCCTCCCACTACCCCAAGCTCTCCCCAGTCCTTCCCTTCTCTCTTCTCCTTCCCCCCCTTCCCTCACCCCTGTACCCCCACCTTTATTCCCGCCCCCATGCTCCCAACTTTTGGCTGGCGATCTTGTTTGCTTCCAATTTCCAGGAGGATCTATATATGTTTTCCTTTGGGTTCACCTTGCTATTCGGCTTCTCCGGGCTTGTGAACTAAAAGCTTAGTATCCTTTGTTTTATGGCTAGGGTCCACTAATGAGTGAGTACATACCATAATCATCTTTCTGGGTTTGGGTTACCTCACTCAGGATAGCATTTTCTATTTCCATCCATTTGCATGCATAATTCAAGGAGCAAGGAAGTTAGGACCGTGAGGGGCTGGTCCACCCACTGAGACAGTGTGCCTGAACTAATGGGAGTTTACCAAATTCATCTGGACTGGGACTGAACGAGCATATGATCAAACCGGTCTCTCTGAATGTGGCTGCCAATGGGGGCAGACTGAGAAGCCATCAACAATGACACCAGGACCTATCTCTTCTGCATGTATTATCTTTTTGGGAACCTAGTCTATTTGGATGCACACCTTCCTAGGCCGGGATGGAGGGGGGTGGGCCTTGGACTTCCGACAGGGCAGGGCACCATGCCATCTTTTAAGGAAGCAGGGGGAGGGAGGAGGGGTGGGGAGGAGCGGGAGTGGACTAGGAGAAGGGGAGGAAATGTAAAAATTTTATTTTTTTTGAATGGAAAAAAATAAAAGAATATGGGGAAAAAAGAAAGGCAATAGCAGTCAAACAAAAACAAAAACCATTTTACAAAATGAGAAAAAAACACAAGAAACCCAATACATGCACACAAAACCTTTTGAAACACAAAATTTCAAAATCATAAAATACAATTAAGAAATTATGGAGGGAAAATATCCTAACAAAGCAATATGAGACAAAAAAAATCCATAAAATATTATTGAGTTTGCTTTCTGCTGTCCATCTTGAAATGGGGTCTAAAAGTAAGTGTGGTCAATAAATCCAATGAGACTCCTTTGCAGAAAACTAAGTTTCTTTTTCAAGTCAGAATCAATTATGTCTGGCTTTTTAGGAGTGGGAGCCTATGTCCACCTTTCCCTCACAGCAATGAAAAATGTTCTGTTGAGCCTGTTCAGTCCCTATACACCTTCCACTTTCTCTGGGTTTGTTTAAAATGAAGTCTACTAATTCTTCATAATTACCTTTTGAAGTTGTTGTTTCAAAGAATATTTAATTTTATAGCAATTTGAAAATATTTGAATGGTAATTTTGAAGGTGTTTAAAAACATTGCATATTACATTTTTGTTATTTGAATAAATGTTTTGTATTATGCCAAGATAACTCACATTTGTCCTCTATTGTCTTTTTGTATTTTGTTTTCTTTTTTCTGTGTGTTTCAATTTCTTCATTATCACCCATGTAAAAATTTTTCAGCACAGTTTACTTTTCTAAAAAAAATGTTTTTCTACCCTTTTCCTACTTTTGAGCAGGTTTTAACTTCCATTTAATTTTATTAAAATCCTTAAGAATGGCTGCTTGAGTTCCTCTCCATTAACAATATTTTCTTATAACAGAAATTATGTTATAAATAAGACCACTTTTCTAATTTAGATATGTGTATCATAATTCTGTGTCACAAATTCTGGCAGAAAGGTTGCCATTGGCACTGTGAAGGCAAGAGACAATGAACACAAAGTTGCTGTCTTCCTTTAACTGCACTAAAGTTCAAGTTTCAAAAGATTCAACAACTCTCTGAGGAATATGTGTATCTCTAATAGATTATAAAAAGCATTGGAAAGTATACCACTACGGTAATATTTAAACTTAACATTTTGAAAGGGCAATAGTGAAAGGATATGTGAAGTAGAAAAGCTCACTTTCAGTTTCAAATATATTTATTAAAAGTCCTATATAGCCTTCTGTTTTCATTTATTTTAGTTATCTAAATGTCAATGAAAGATCATTATTTTATAATCACTTTTTAAAATTTCTTGGCAATATTGTATTATATGCACTGCATTCTGAAGAGATGTCATTGTTTTAATGGAACAATATTTTTGTGGAAACCAGCAGGTGTACAATAAAAATACAAAAGAAGATTCATCAAAAAAAATTGGGAATCTGCAATATCATACTAAATACTGGGAGAAGGTAAGTAGGAAATAGAAAAAAATTGCAAAAATACTGAAAAGAAAACAACAAAAAGATGAAAAGGTAAGAAGGCATAAAGTAATGGCAATTTATTCAATAAACATAAATGTGATAAAATAAGTATTTTGTAAGGCCCACTTTTTAAAAAATGAATAACCATATTGATAAATTTGTGAATATATTGTTCCACCAATTTCTGATGAATAATAACATTTCCTTACTCTATTTAATGATAAGATAGCTGAGATACTGCATATTCTTCTGATCGTTAAGGCTATGGAGTATTTTTTTCAAATATCTATCACATTTTTATTGCTAATTATTACAATATCATGTTAAACATTTTATGTACAAGTATAAATGGTTTGTGAACAGGCTTGAGATAAGTGATAGTGGGCCTTCCATTTGAACAGTATTGGAAGAATGAGGCATAGATCATACTTACTTTCAAAGCTCAAATATTACTGCTTCATCTAAATATATTCCTATATGACATTTATTACCCTAGTTTCTAGCAAAAATGAAATAATTGATATTTAGTATGTATAACCTCATATATGTTTGGTTTCTTTTTCTGCTATCTGATTAATTACAATTTCACAAATTCAGTGCATTAAGACAATTTCTTGATAAAAACATAAATGTAACAAAATCAAGGGCTCAGAGGTACATAATAAGCCCAAGGAAATAAAAGCTCATATCTATAGTTAGTTTGAACTAATCACAAAGACCTGATGCTACTTCAGTGCTTCTATAGTTTCTTCCTAGTACTTGTACAAGCAAAAGAACTTCTGACTGTTTGCTTAAAGCATTTACTCCTTAGTTTTCAAACTAGCTAATGGAAAAAAAAAAGAGTAGCAACAGTGCAAATTTCTGACATAGTGCCCAAAACTATTTGAACGTTGCCTAGTGACTTTTGACCTTTGTCTGATTAACATTTAACAGTCTTTCACATTCTCATTTGCTCACTTCAATAAATCACTGTCATTTCACAATTTTGATCAAGCTCTGTCTTCTAAGATAACCTCCCTTTTTATGAAAATAAAATAAGGTCTCATAAGATAAATTCAACTTCTGCTACCTAACTCAATATCTTGGCAATCGAACTTCATCTTCTTTTTTACTTCCTGCTCTGTATTCTTTGTTACTTATACTCTGCCATTCTGGATGTTTTCCTTCCTTGCAGTTTATAGAAACTTAGGTCTGCCTTATCTTACAATATATTTACCTTCACATCAATGTAAAATTTTATTGCATATGTATCTGCACAATTTGTTTCTGAATGTTTATATTAGAAAAATTAGTTGTACACACAGGTTTCCACATGCCTTTCTGACTTTTCTACACTTATCTATCATCTGCCTACCTAGCATTCTATCTATCTATCTATCTATCTATCTATCTATCTATCTATCTATCTATCATCTATCTATCTTTATAATTATCTATCTATCTACTTATCTATCTATCTACTTATTTATCTATTATCTATCTATAATTTATTTTTCTACTATGTGTGTGCGTCTTTATGTGTGTGTTTGTATCTATGCATCCAGTCACGCATAACACAGGATGCATATGTTCAGAACACAAATTATAAGACTCACTTTTCCACCTACCACAGATTTCCCTGAATGGAAGTAAATAATCTTAGCAGCTCTCGTCCAGTGAGTTTCCTCTTCTATTGAGGTACCAGCATTCAATAATTTGTAATTCAATCACATTCATGTTTCTCTACTTCACCATCATTACTGTGCTTCTTTTTTTGCATAATACACTTTTAAATCATTATATTTATTTCACTGAATTAGTGCTGTTGATTTATTAGTATCTCATCTATTTCTTTTTCAGTGTTTTCCTTACCATATATCTAGTCGGATGTCATTAAAAAATTTTCCCTTCTTAAATTCCTACAGAAAATATTCAAGATGCTCTGAAATATAGTATTGCAGACCCTGAGATGAATGAAGAACTTGACCGTATCCATAGTTCCTTTTTCTCCTTTCATTAAAATTTTCCTTCTTGGAGCAGAATCTCAGTGATCCTTAGTCAATGCTGCATCTCCTGCTTGTCACCATGGCCTCCTACAGACTAGTGCTGATCTGGCCTGGTGAGATCTGGAACATGAAGAACTGCTTCAATAGCTGGTAAGGCTGGTGTGACAGAGACATGATCTGAAAGGGAAACAAGGAGACAGGCAGGCATTTCAAGATGCTGGTTATGAATTTGATAACTGCTTCTCCTCTGTGCCGAAGAGAGTAATCCAGACCCTCTGGAAAGTCCTGAATGCCGATGACTAGGTGTGGTTGCCTGTATCAGGACTTTGTGCCACATTGAGTTACACTGTGAGGGTTGTCTGCTTCCAACAAGACAGTAACTGTTGCTAAACACAATGAGGTGTGAGTAAAGATCTGGATGCCGTCTTATGATGTATCATTGCCCCTGATGCAACCTTATCATCTCTTCTACAGCAGCATCATTAAAGATTACAGGTATGCACACCTTACTGATGACCCACTATGCTCCAGTAAGAGCCTCAAGGACACTATTGCCAGAGAAGTGCCATTCTGGAATGAATAAATTTTCTGCACAGATCAAGGAGAGAAAAAAGACATTAGTTGTGGCACTTGGCAATAGCCTTCAAGACATCATCAAGATTCTGGAGGGGATCTCAGTGGAGGCTATTGTGGAGCTGAACCCGATAATTGGCAAGAACTAGAAGCCCATCCAACCCATACAGTTCCTGGAAGATGAAGAGACTCCACATAAAGTGTGGCAACTGTGGTTGCTCAGCCCAAGGTGAAGAAGTGAAGGCGAGCAGATCGACTCTTGCCCCAATCACACCCTCCCTGTCTGTTCATACCTCCTGCTCACCTCCCCAACACCTATCACACTGACTACACATCTTTAGGATCATAAGCTTAAGTTCCAACTGAAGATGGGTACATGGGGATCCCATTTTCATTTTACTCTTTTATCTCCTTCATCTACGCATCATAGAACCTAGTCAGAAAACCTCTGGGGGTGCAGGGTCTTAGCCCACATCCAGGGATGGCTCTTCTTACCAGGAGAGTTGAGAGGTAGTAACTGTAGTTTTTCTCGGCCCTATTTTTACTAAAGGTCTGCTGAGGAAGAGGTCAGAGAGAAATCATGCTGTGGTATGACCAATGGGGACAAGTAGCAGCCCAGTTTTGTCCGTGGAGTCTGCCGTGTACTTTTCTGCAGAAGGATAACTGGGGACTGTAGACATTCCAGTGGAGGGTGAAAGTAAATTGCATGGTGATGTAAAAGAGGTTACTTCTTCCCTGACCTAAAGGAGCTGCTCGCCCCAGAAAGTTGGCATCAGTCCTGTCAAGTATGTGTTACAATTACTCTTACAAAAAGGGAAATAAAATAAAATAGAGAAAGGCACGTATATATGCCATATGTGTGAATGTGCTGCTACACACACACACACACACACACACACACACACACACACACACACACATCAGCACACAAAAGCCCCTTGAGGTTTCTAATAGAGTCTGAAATAGTCTCATGTGATCACCAGAAAATAAGCCATTATTCATCTCAAATGGGATAAATTCCTTTTTCTACCAAGGAACAGGAGTGTCTCTTGCTGTGTTAGAATCCCTCGCTCTCCTTTTCCTTATTTTGTAGAGATAAAACTACCCCTGATCACATCCGAGTTTTTTTTTCTTTCATTGTCTAAAATTTGAATCATATTTGAGCTATTTGGCTTGACCATGTGTATTCAGACTCATTTTGCACAGAACTACTAAAGCTCTTTCCAAATCAGTATGAAAAAAAGTGATGTGCAATAAAACAATAAATTCTACTTTTCTTACATAAAATTTGATAGTATTTTACTTATCTCAAAATTTTTGAGCATTTTTCTTCTGTAATACTATGTTGGCCATCTTTCCAGATGATTCCATTTCTTCATCTTTAGTCCTTATTTTCTATACTGTACTAAAAGTCATTGGCACTTCTATCATAGCCCACTGTATTATTATCCATAGGAACTAGATTGCTATAACTTTCAATCATCTACTGCATACATTGGTATAGGAGGGCCCTTCTGCATTTGGGTTGCTTTTATTGGTTAATAAAGAAACTGCCTTGGCCTTTTGATATGGCAGGACTTAGATAGACAGGGAAAAGAGAGCAGAATACTGGGAAGGGGACAGAATTAGAGAGAGCTGCCCGCCATGAAGCTCCCAGGTCAGACACGCTGAATCTTTCCCAGTAAGCCACGACTCGTGGTGACACACAGATTATTAGAAATGGGTTAAAAAAATATGTGAGAGTTAGCCAATAAGAGGCTTGAGCTAATGGGCCAGGCAGTATTTAAATGAATACAGTTTCCGTGTAATTATTTCGGGTACAAGCTAGCCAGGTACCAGGCAACAGGAGCCGGGTGGCCGCTGGGACCAAAAGCAGGCCCGCGCACCTTTTGCAACAATACATTATACCTTAACTTTGATATATCTCCCACTTCCTTATTGATAGATTGCTAGTTTCTAGCATAGATTGCACTTAAAATTATACCTACATTTTAAAGCATTTATTTAAACTTTTAGTCAATTATACTTTTCAGTTAGATTTGATTTACACATATACACACACATGCATGCATGCACACACAGAAGGAATTAATATACCAATGACTTATGGAAGAAATAAACATAACACAACAAAAAAGCAAAATTACAACATTGTAAGTTTATACTAAACCATAAAACTGAATATCAAAAAAAGTTTATGTAGGTATAGGTCATGCAGGAAGTCTTTGGTGCTGGTTATAACAAATGGTTAATAAAATTTAAAATACATAAATATATTTAAGAAGAGAGTATTAATGAAGTATTATATATATGTGTATATATATATAACACATTACATACATTTAGCATATTCATGTGCATGTGTGTCCAGGGCTAATTATTTGGCGAAACATATACTATGCAGGAGGTCATTCTTGGAGGAAACTAATTTTCCTTTGCTCAGTAGCCATTGACAACTTGCTGCTCCTCATCTAGGATTGGGAACTGGTAAAATTTATATCCATCATCCAGTCTCACATTTTCAACATGATATCAACATTACACAGTTCTCTTTTAGGAATCCTTATTGTGGATATATCTTGGCATTTCCTCTGTCAGGCTTAGAAAACACCATGTAGCAAAAGGTATCTTAATCTTCAGGCTTTTAAAAACTTTGATCTTCTCTTCATTTTATTTGCCAAGCATTAACTGTGCATTGCCTTGCAAATGCATCAGTTGTACTTGGGATTGCCATAGTCCCTTAATTTCTGCATCTTGACTACCTTCTGGTCACTGTAGTTGTCGCCACCTGTTGTAAAAGATACTTCATTGATGAGAAGTGAGAGCTACACTTATCTATGGCTATAAATATAAGTTTTTAGAATGTAATTATGCAGGGAGCCATACGCTTGCATCCTCGCAGTTTGGAGGTAAACAAATTCCATATTTGGCAATGCTTCAGGACTGAGCGTCCAGGCGCTTCCCGCATGCGCAATAACCTAAGTGTCTCTAACCAATCCCGAGGACTCTGGTGCCAGTGGGACTTAGCAGCCAATCAAGGCGCGAGTTGTGTCACATCTCCCTATATAAGCAGCCGCCATTTAGAGCTCTCCCTCTCTCACCTCCCGCTCTCCCTTCAACCTAGAGGCTCTCTTGCCTCCCGTTTTTCCTCAACCGAGTGCTCTCCAATAAAGCGTGATCCGGGAAGAATCCTGAGTCTGGCTGTTCATTCCGCTGGTCGAGAGTCAGCCAGAATTGGTGCCAGAAACCTGGGAACACTCCCGGGGACACCGGGTGAGAGGGCCGAAAAAAGGATTCAGAACCCGACATGTGGAGAGGTGACTGGTCGGCAAAATCCCTCCAGGTATGTTGAATCTGCAAATTGATCCTTGGGTATTCTGTGGTGTTTTTCAGCAAGCCCCTCCAGATATGTTGAACCTATTCTGTGGAGTTTTTGTGGGCCTTGTCATTGTCGTTCCCTTTTGTTGTTTTTGGTTGCGCCACCACCACAATGATCACAAAGATAAGTATCCGAAGAGGGAAAAAGGAAAGGCCCTCAACGATCCATTTAAATATAAAGATAAGGATCCGAAGGGGGAAGAAAAGGCCCCCAACGATCTGGCCCAAGGACATAGACAGGAGGGAGAAAAGAAAAAGGACTTACTCTTTATACCCGGTCCTGGACGAATTTCAGAATTTAGACCTTTCGGGGGGGGGAGTTGGACCCCCAGGAAGAAAAAGATCTGGAAGAAGCAGCTGCTAAACATGAGAAAGAGAGATATGGGAGGAGAAGGCCCCCATCTTATAATTTTTCAGCAGTAAGGAAAAGGCGCCTAGAGACTCCTTTGTTCTTTCCGCACCGCCCTCCTACCCCCAGGCAGGTGGAGGATGTCATTTTATTAAAAGGGACACATGGACGTGCTTAGCGTCTGCTTTCCCAGTTTTTGAGAATCCACAGACCTTGGATAGGCTTTATGAACCGGTGCCTTATAAACAATTGAAAGATTTAGTGGAAGCAGTCAGGACATACGGTGCGAGTGCGCAATGGACATTAACTTTACTGGCTAGGTTAGGCAGTAACGCGCTGACACCCACAGATTGGTTTGAGTTTGCGCGAACTTGTTTTAGCACAGGCCAGTTCCTAGATTTCAAGTCCCTGGTCACTGACAGGGCACAGAGTCAAGCACGGCTCAATATTCAGATGGGGCATCCTCACTGGAATGTGGATATGCTCCTAGGGCAGGGGGAAAGGACGTTTCATCAACAGGCCTACCCTTGGGAAGTTTATCAGCAGATTAATGATATCTTTTACAAATCATGGAAGGCCCTCCCAAAGAAGGGAGAGGTGACAGGGAGTCTAACAAAGATTTCTCAGGGAGCTACAGAGCCGTTCTCTGATTTTGTGACTAGGCTGACTGAGGCAGCTGAAAAGATTTTTGGAGATATTGATTTAGCTATGCCTCTAGTACAGCAAATTATTTTTGAACAGAGTACAAAGGAATGTCAAAGGGCCAATGCAGCAGGATGCACCACCGCGAGCCCCAGCCCCAGCGCCACGGCTCCCTGTGCCTCCGATCGGAGCCGCCAACAGCATTGGCGGCACCGGTGGAGGCGGGGGCAGTGGCGGTGGAGGCTCCTCTGCAGCTCCGGCTTCCCCTGGCCTCTCGGGAACTACAAGTCCCAGGGGGCCTGGCGGTGGGCGGAGACCGGAAGAGACGGGTTCAGCACCTTGAGGCCGGAAGTGGCCTTGAAGGCGGAAGTGGCGCAGCCTCGGGGGCCTGGAGTGGATCGCCCCAGCTGCGGTGGGCATCGCGGCTGCGCCCGGGGAAGGAGGGCTCCCGGCGGCGCGGGCGGGTCCGGGGGAATGGCGTTCACGCCGCCCTCCTCCCCTCCCCTCCACTGGTGTCATCCAGGCCAGTTTGCTGGCGGGAGACAAGGTATCACATGTAAAGATTCACTGCCTGTGGGCTTGGGCCACATGGGGAAAACCCCTCAGACTAAAAACGGACAATGGTCCAGCCTACACATCCCATGGCTTTCGTGGTTTTTGCTCACAATTGCAAGTGGCACACACATTGGGACTGCCTTATAATCTACAAGGTCAAGGCATTGTGGAAAGGGCTAATAAAAGCCTTAAAGAGATCCTTCAAAAACAAAAAGGGGGAATAGCAGAGGCTGCCTCCTCCAGGGAGAGAGTCTCCCTTGCACTCTTCATACTTAATTTCTTAATATTGGATGATTCAGACAAAACGGAGGCTGATAGACACACTATGAATGCTCCTGCTATGGAAAGGAATGATGTGATGTGGAAAGACGTGATAGATAACAAATGGTATGGACCGGATCTGGTTGTAACGAGATCCAGGGGAGCTGTTTGTGTTTTTTCCGCAGGGTCAAGAAGCGTCTCGCTGGGTCCCGGCCCGGCTGGCGAGGCCCGTCAGTGGAGGTGCCGCCACGGGTGCTGGGGAAGAGCCTGACCTTCTGGAGGACGACACTGCTCCTGACGTTGTGGAGGCAGGAGATGCCGGAGCAGAGATGGGGAATCCTGTCAGCATCCCCAAAACCAATGCCTGTCCGGCATAATGCATGGGTCTTTCCTAGATTTTTTACCACCAATAAGCAGCTTGACCTCCCTTATATGGTGGAAGTTGGTTTGCTGCCTGGGAGGATGCGTACTCTGCCTTTGGTTGGTCTGCGGTCTGCGAGTCCAAACCAGGAGGGACAAGGTTATAATTTCTCAAGCATTGGCCGCTTTGGC